>CBVK0101417924.1:0-17870 GCA_900067695.1 Picea abies | reverse complement strand
CTACAGTACACCATCCTCGTGCCAATCCATGATACCACAAGGGGAATGATTCAGTTGGTTTCCAAGCTTAACATGATCCAGGAAGGTTACTCTCCTTCCTCAGGTGATAACAAAATAATTTCCCCCCTTCCCACTAAACTCAAGAACTCTACATGTTTATTAGGTGGCTTATCAACTGGATTTCCTTTGCACAAGGAAGTTCCTTCTCTGCTAAATAGTCCCTCAGTGACCTCCCCTTACTAGTGTCGGTTTCTCTCTAGTAAGCACCAAGATATAGTCCTCTTTTGCTCTAGTCTGGATCTGAGCCTTCTTTGTTTCAAGGTGATCATCAATAACTTTGACAAGCTTCCTAATTTCCTTAAGGAAAGATTTCCATTCTCTTCTCTTCCTCAATACATGCTCATGAAAACATTTGTTCAATGCACCATTACTTTGTGAGTCTAATGCTCACTGGTTCTTTTTTAGGTTAGCTCTTCTCAAGCTCATGTGTACTATGTTCTTTGTTTTCATTATGTTGTGTATATGTGCATCCTCGTGCACTCTCTATTATTTTTCAGAACCTTTTAGTGGTCTCTCCTCTATTGCCAATCTCTATCTTCCGTCTCTTCTAGTATGGTGGTGTATTTTACACCTTCGGTCTCTTCCTCATCCAAGTATTATTGGGATTATCCTAGCCTTCCCATAGATGTAACCCATAGTACGTAGTTCCCAATATGAAGGGGAAAACTCGTCATGTCCTATTGTTAAGTCATTCAACTGGCCCTTTCCTTCTTCAAGAGACCAATCCATCAATAATTATTAATTGTTCCAATAACTTCTATGACTTTCATTGCTAGTCATGTGGCTCCATATAGATATGGTACACTGGAAGGTGTATTCTTATGATTTGCAAGTACAATTTAGTTTGTTAAACAAGCTTCATGTTTTCATCATAAAAACATCTCAGCTCCACCTTACCTAACCACTCAATCAATCCCTGCTTCATCAATTCCCACTTGTGTATCATGGTCAATACTTTCAAGGTTGTTCCCTCTGAGTCAATTGTTTTGTGTTTTCATTAATCAAAACAAGATTACAGATTCATAAACATATGAAGTCTTAAGCATAATTACAATGTTGGGGGAAAAAATGGTGTTACATTCCCCTCCCCCTTAAAGAAACACTGTCCTCGGTGTTTAAAACACCATGTATATACAATCATACACAAAAAAATGGTATGCCAATCTCATGTCATCTTCCAGCTCCCATGTAGCCTCATTTTCTCCAAAGTTCTTCCATTGCACCTTTTTTTTGCAAAATGTCTTAGTTCCAAAGCTTTGTTTCTCTCATGTTCAGGATGCATCGAGGTTCAAGTTGGAATTATCCCTCTAGTTCCACCTGTATCACAGTCCAATCAATTACAAAACTAGAATCATGCACATATTTATTTAACAAGTACACATGGAATACATTATGAGATCTAACAGTAGGTAGTAATGCAAGTCTATATGCTATAGGCCCAACACTTTCTAGGACTTCAAAAGGTCCATAGTATTGGGGTGCTAAATTAGCACATGTCCTCATTCTTAGGGAACTTATCATAGGTTTCACTTATAGATACACATGATCTCCTACTTTGAAACATCTGTGATTCCTTTTGTTTTCTGCATAGCTCTTTTTTCTATCTTGGGTGACTTTCAAATTATGCCTTATTGTAAACATGGATTGTTCCATCTCTTTCAAAAATTCTATTCCAAGTGTCATTCTATCAACTAGATTGTCCCAGTTGATTGGAACTCTACACTTTCTATCATACAAAACCTCAAACATCCTCATTTCAATGACTCATATACCCATTGTTGTAGGTAAACTTTACCATGGGTAGATACTCTTCCCACTGCTTAGACTAATGCATAAGATGCATCATCAGCATATCCTCCAACACTTGTTTCACTCTTTTGGTCTGACCATCTTTTTTAGGATGGTAGGTTGTGATAAACACCATTTTTCTTTCTAATCTTGTAGATAATCTTTTCCAAAAACTTGAGGTGAACTTGGCATCCCTATACGATATTATGGTCTTGGGAAAACCATGTAATCTGAAAATTTCCTTCATAAAAATGCTAGCAACATCTATGGATTTGAATGTAGATTTAATGGGGATGAAGTGATTTGCCTTGCTCAACTTATCAACTACAACCATTATCACATCATGTTGCTTGATTGTATTTGGTATACCTGTACTAAAATACATATAAATTGTCTCCCATTTCCACTTTGGTATAGGAAAAGGCTAAAGTATCCCAACAAGATGCATGTGCTCAAATTTTACCTATTCGCACTCTAAACATTTTTCAATGTACTCAGAAATATACTTCTTCATTCTCGACCAATAATATAGTCACCTCACTTATCACCATTTTCTGGTAACCAGGGTGACCTACATATGGTCTCCTATGAAACGCATCCATAATCAAGTGCCTCAAAGCTATTGAATTAGGCACATATATCCTATTGTTATACAAGTAAAAACCATCATCCTCAAAATGATATCCTTCATATTTATTTTCCTTGGGTTCTTGTTGTAACCCTTCTTTCACTTGATTGAAGAACTCATCTACCTACAAGAGGGATTTAATATTATTCTTGAGACTTCCCTACACTTGTTGTTTCTAAGTGTATAGTCTGCACACTTTGACTGAGTGTGTCTTCCAATTTATTCTCTTTTCCTTTTATGTGTTTGATTTCAAAATCAAAATCACTATTTAGTGCCATCCACTTGGCCTATCTGGAATTCAATATTGGCTAATCAAAAAGGTACTTCAGACCACAATGGTCTGTCATTAATATAAAATTTCTCCCTAGCAAGTAGTATATCCACATCTTCAATGCATGCATGATTGTTGCAAGCTCCATATCTTGGGTAACATACTTCTTCTCATGATCATTTAGTTTTCATGATTCATAAAAAATCACTTTCCCTTATTTCATAATAAATCCATTGAGTCTTTCCTTGCAAGCATCAGTGAAAACCGATAAATATTTTTCAGGGTCTACAATATTTAAAACATGGGAATTAGTCAGAAGATTCTTCAGTTGTTAGAAGCTATATTCACACTTCGGTGACCATACAAATATCTTCCCATTTCTTTGCAATGAAGTAATGGAATTACCAATCTTGGAGAATCCCTTTATGAACCTCCTGTAATATCCAAACAACCCCATGAATGATCTTACTTATGTGACATTCTTAGGGGAAGGCCAATCCATGATTGCCTTAATATTTTTGGGATCCACTACCACTGCTTCTGTTGATATTATGTGGCCTAAATATTGAATTTCCTTTTGGAAGAAATCACATTTTACTGAACTTAGCGTACATCTAATTTTCTCTCAATACTTGTAACACCATCTCAAGATGTTCTCCATGCTCTTCTCTATTCTTGGAATACACCAACATTTCATCTACAAATACCAATACAAACTTGTCTAAATACTTGCTAAGAATGCTACTCATTAAACACATAAACACGGTTGGTGCATTTGCAATCCAAACTGGAACTACAATGAACTCATAGTGCATGTACCTTATTCTAAATGTTTTCTTATGGATTTCATCATCCTTGATTCTGACTTGGTGATATCCCAACCTCAAATCAATCTTTGAGAAAACTGCAACTCCTTTGATTTGGTCAAATAGATCATCTATCCTAGGAAAATGATTTTTGTTCCTGATGGTCATCTTGTTCAACTGCCCATAGTCAATGCATAACCTCAAGGTACCATCCGTCTTCTTTACGAACAAGGTCAGTGCTCCCTGTGGGGATACACTTGGCCTAATGCAATATTTATCCAACATCTCTTTTAGTTTCACCTTTATCTCCACCAACTCTGGTGTGCTCATCCTATAAGTAACTTTTGAAGATGGTACTGCTGCAGGCACAATATCTATTAAAAAATCAACATCTCTTTTTCAAAGGTAGTCCATGTATTTCCTCTAGAAAAACATATATGAATTCCCGTAGCATAGGGTGATCTTCAGATTTCAGCTCCTTGCTGCGTTAAACACTTGTAAAACATACAAGGGAAATCCTTTTCTATTGAATTTATTAAGCTACAACATTGATATTTGTCTCACTGAAACGTGATTCCAAATGCCTTGCAAAACTCTTGTATTCCCTTCTTCTCCTTCGCATTCCAAAACCTTCTCATAACAATTTAATTTCTCCTTGTGGGAAGCTAGCTAATCCATACCCAACAAAACATCATACAATCCTAGGGGTAGTATATTCAAGGCTGCCTCAGTCTCCATTCCATTCATCTCAATTAGATAAGCTTCTACCACCTCATCCACTTTCCTCTTTGTTCCAGTGGCTAACTGAACCAACCATTCTCTTGCATGTTTCTTTCTCTATCATGAACATGCTTCAACAAATCAAGGTGAAATATAACTGAAGTTAGATATTAGATCTGTTAAAATAGATATAGTTTGATTGGTAATAATACCTTCCAATTCCACCACAAAGGCATGGTCATCTTCTTGTCAATTTTCCACAACTACATATATCCTCAACACACTTCTAGCTACATTGTTGAGAGTGGTTGCTTCCTGTATGTTATACATCTCCCTGGTGTCATGTTGTCTATGGGGATAATCTCTCAACAGGTGTGGCTCTCCACATCCCCAAAATTGCAAAGGTATTTTCTTGGGTTCCTCTACTCTTTCTCTTGCTTACTCTATTAGCCTATTTCCACTTTGAGATGGAAAATTTTGTTGATGCACACTTCTACTTGGCTGACCCAACTATGCACCTTTCCTAGAATTATTGTATGGAAATGAATTGAATCCATTCTTTTGGAATCCACTCTTGTCCTTCCTCTTCCATCATTTTGAAGGCCTTGATTTATGATTAAACTGATCATAATAACACTTGGCCTTTCGAATAGTTTCCTCCAATGTACTAGGTTTATTGAACTCAATTTGGTCCTAGTAGGATTGTGGCAGTCCACCAATAAAATGTTGCACTCTCACTTTCTCATCCTTGAGGTAAGGGACATACCTCAACAAATCCATAAACCTTTTAGCATATGCATCCATGGTAAGTTGACCTGACTCATGCTCATGGAATTCCTTGATTTTTTCATTGTAATAATTCTCTGATAGGTAATCTTTTCATAATTATTTCTCAAACTTCTTGCAAGTTAGTTTTCTTTCCTTCAATCCCTTGACTTCCTTGAGTTATTCCCACCAAATGGAATCTCATCCATTCAGATTAAAAATGGTGATCCTTACCTTAGTATTCTAGAAGTAATTATGTACCTGAAAGTACTTCTTCAGACCAAACAACCATTCCTTGGTTTCTTCTCCTTTCTTAATTTCTTCATTGAAGGTAAGTGGCTTAGCCTTCTTGAATTATTTAGTTAGAGAACTCTGAGAATTCTTCCTCTTTTTCTTATTAGGGACACTTGACTCCATGCCACTACTAGACCACTCTTCTAAAGTGGTCTTCCTTATAGATGACTTTGTGGATACACTTCCACCATGTCTACATTTGTTGACATCCCATTGCCTCTCTCTAGAAGAACTCTTTTCCACATCGTTGTGGCATA
Organism: Picea abies; assembly: GCA_900067695.1. NCBI lineage: Eukaryota > Viridiplantae > Streptophyta > Pinopsida > Pinales > Pinaceae > Picea > Picea abies. The sequence continues at coordinate 12,281 of CBVK0101417924.1, read as the reverse complement.
GTCCATGCTTCTGAGCATCTGAAGGGGTTTTCAAACTCTCCGACTTCTGCAACTCTAGATTACTCGAGCCTTGTTGCAAATAATTTTGAATCTCTGACAAGGTCTGCAGTAACACTACATTCAAATCTACATGTTTGGTTTGAGCTCTCATGAGCCTCTCATTGTCTGCCTTCAAACTTCTAACAATGACCATCAAATATGGAGGGGTTTCTTTGTCCCTGTATCCATCTAATTCCTCATCTCTAAAATGTGATGTGTCTTCCATACTATGTTGTACCATTCACCTCTACTACCTTTCAATACACCCTACATGCTGAAACAACAACAATTATTAGACATTATATCAACATTTTAAAACATGCACACCAGGAAATATTAAAAGTTTTCTAAAACAATTTTAAGTGACGTCGGTGGCCCATTCAATCCTAGAGTTTGAACTCTTCTCTGATACCACTCTACAACAAAATTGACCCCCTAACCTCTCTTAGGCTGGTGGGATGTTAATATTTCTCTTTCTCAACTCAGCTCCTAAATGATTCTAAGGATCATAGATGGATCCTTCTCATCGTTATCTTTATAACGACCATAACCAAGCCTGAATCCACTCTTAGGATCTAAAGTTACATCATCCTTGATTATCTAAACTCCCAATATTAAAATCCATCTCACTTCCACATGGATTCCTACCACTCTTACCATCCAATGCGGCCCTGGCATGGCACCAATGTTGCACCTACCTAACTCACCGTTTCAAGGTTTTGACTTCGTGAAACCTTTCGTCATTTTCATCGGGGTTTTACTCTTGTGGAGAACTAAGAACTCAACGTTGAATGATCTGATGATGACCCATCCATCAAACCATTCCTAGATCCAATGGTTCTCAGGTATAACGTTTAATGGCTCTAATCATGTCAACACCTCCAACTTGCATTCCGAATAATGTCCAAGTCCTTGACCTCTCTTGTGGTGAATGGGTGAGACCTACATAGATCCACGAATGATATATTATCTCACCCACCTACCAATCAATGGTTTTTTATCAAAATTAATATCTCATCATCATCAACACACCTCATTCCTCACTTCTGGACCCATGCTCAACATCTCCCGACATCCAGCTGAGATTTGTTAGCATCAAGATCCGACGGTCTAGATTTCAGTTGAAGACCTAAGGGTTTCCAGTCCTTCAGGTACCATTCACGTTCATTAACTACTCCCCTTGAGACACATGTCACAACAAGGGACACACTATAATCCATGTTGGCCTGCCACGTTACCATGGAATCACATTCCCCTTCTCACTTAAACAAAACCTATGGCCAAGATCAACTCTCATCCATGTACTAATAAATAGCTCTCATTCCTTTCCTAAATCCTCAACATTGTTGACACTCTTCTACGGGCCTTCACCTCAACTTCATCAATTTCCAATATCCCAATGATGATGTGACTAGAATCGATGATTCAGATCTTGTTAGGGTCACTTTCGATAAATCAATAATCCTTGTCTCATCTCATGGTTTTCATTGTTGTTGTTAGACTTTACATAATTCCTGACACTCAATTGTTTGTGACGATGATGCATTCCTGACGAAGGGCAGAGATCCACTCACCCTGTTAGATCGATGACTAGGAACTCTCCTAACTTAACACTAGGTTTTTCTACTAGTTAATTCCCATCTTAGGGACTTAGACAATTTTTGGGTGTTATCAGGTCTACGCTTGAAGTTTCACTAGGCCTTCAAGGGTTGATTGACTATCTAAAAACCCTCATGGTCCTTTCAATTTAGGTGTAAATTAATTTCTTTCATATATTTTAATCTTTCCACATAAATATCTAGGTTTCCTCAAGACCCAATATCCTCTATTCCTAACTGAGACCTCCCCAAGCATTAGGACACTCTCATCACAGGGTGAGCAGAGCTTTTGTCCATGTCCTACAAATTTTCTCCAAAGATGCAAGGTTCATAGGGAAACATAATGTACACACTGATCGAATTTCATAATTTAATAGGTTAAGAAATGGTTACAACAAGTATATCCCATTTACTCAAAGATTCCATTAATTGATTTAAAAGAATTTACATTTCCCATTTAAATCAAACAATTCCACGCATACATAATTCATACACAACCATAAAGATCAAGCTAAATACTTATATGATGGAGGAAAATAGCCAACACCAACTCTCCTTCCTCATTTTTTTGTGTATGTGTGCACTCTCATGTGCACTCTACTCTTTTTCGTAGCCTCTTCCGCGGTCTCTCCTCTATTACCGATATCTTTCTGTCGTCTTTTCTGTTCTGGTGGTTTCTTTTCCACCTTTGGTCTCTTCCTCAATCAATTCTTCTTGGGATTCCCATGGCCTTCCTACACATGCAACTTGTAGTCTACAGTTCCCAATCTAAAGGATAAAATCCATGGTGTCTTGTTGTCATCTCATTCAATTGGTCCTTGACTTCTTCAAGAGACCAATCCGTCAATAGTTATTAATTGTTCCAACCATTTCTGTTCCTTTCATTTAAAATCACATGGCTCCATACAAATCTAGTACATTGGAAGGTGTATTCTTATGCTTTGTAAGTATAAGTTAGCTTGTTAAACAAGCTTCATGTTTTCTTCATAAAAACATCTCAACTCCACCTTACCCAACTGCTCAATCAATCCCTACTTCATCAATTCCCACTTCTGTATCATGGCCAATAATTTCAAGGTTGTTCCCTCTAAGTGAGTTGTTTTATATTTTAATTAGTCAAAACATGATTGTTGACTCACAAACTCGCAACTATCCGCCAACCTGCAAATAGTTGCAGGGCATAATTAATTTTTTTTTATTATCTATGATATATAAATATTTTAACTATAGGTAGGACCCCCTAGGAAGAAATAATGGATGTTTAATTTTAGTTATATCTTGGAATGAATGTCACCACTTTATTGAAAGGGTCTCATTAACATTATGCAGTGATAATGTTTCCTTATTCATTTGATTATGGGCTCTACCATCAATCTAAATGCATAGAAAACAAGAAAGGTTTTGTTCATAAAAAACTTCAAAAGACCCTCTTTCCTGCACACATTCAAATCATAAATAAAATTACAGGAATATTATGAGGCACTAAGGATGGTTTTTATAATTATTGAGTCTCAACTAGCATTGATTACAAAATGTTGATTTCTAAAGGATGGTGTGGTCTAGAGATCACAAGTTTCTTTTTTTATATGGTTTACCACATATTTTAAAAGATTTTGGTTCCTTGTATCATCAATGTTATTACTTTCATATGTTACTACATTCATATATGGAAACATTTGTTTCATATATAAAGGTGATAAGTTGAAATCAAGGGGTCGATATTCTTAAGTTTTCATTGCATTGGTATAACATATGAACTTTACGTTCAAGTTGGTGACTGCTTTACAATTATACCATAGCGTTGAATATGAGATATAATTGTTGGTTGTATTATTCATGCGCTTTCAATGTGGTTTTCATTTTTTAAGATTGGATATGAGGTTGATGTGAAACCCCATCCATTATTTGAGTTGGCAATGTTATTGATATGTTGCCATGGTTATATGGCATCTAAACACTCGAATATTTGGAAAAGTGTTCAGACATATGGTTGGTTGTTTGTGAGTAGTGGAATCTGATATGGATTATAAAGTTAATGAGATTACATTTTCGAAGAATGTGAACTCCATGCATTCAATGCATGGAGTGTGGGCTAACTGAGGTATAACACCTTTGTTGCGATTTTGGCATTTCATTTCTTGATTTTTCATTGGAGATTGACTCTTCGATTCGAGTTTCACTGTGGTAGTTTGTGGTTATTACAAGACTTGTTTTTCATAGGTATATTGGAAACCAAATAAAGCTTTGCTTATTTTATCTTGTATCCATCAAATGAATGTCTTTTTTTTGCAGTAATGATTTAAAAATAAATATGTTTGATTGGTGAATCAGTATGTTGTTTTGGTTACCCTCTTGATTCGTTATGTCACATCTACAAAACATTTCACTGGTTTATTGCTCTAGTGTTAACCCCCATCCTAGAAAATGTTATCTCCAGTCTTGGTTGTGTGAACTTATTGTATATAAATCATTTTTTTTGTCGACTTGGTTTAGTTTTGTTCTTTTCCAAAAATGCAAGGGCACTATAACAACCTCCTTCTCCATTTGTTATAGTTCAAGCCTTGGTCATAAAGTGTAAAAGACTCTTGGGTTTTCCTCTTTATGTATTTCCTTTCCTATTCAAAGATTTTTAACCATCTGTTATTTCACCCGACCGCATATTACAAGGAACTACCTTGAAAAATTGTCTTGTCATCCGATTTGTTGCAAGTAAAACCCTACTACAAACTACCTTTACTCTAAGATTTATGAGTTTACTTGTCGTGTTATTTCATGATTAATTATGGTTTTAATATGTCCTATATTGAATCTCAACTTATGTGATTTTTTACATCTTTGTCTGGTTTGACACCTCTGCATCCCTTTCACAAGGAAATGTTAACTTTTTCCCAAGGTTAATTTGTTTTCAAATAAGAAAAAGGGCAATCTTTATAGCATCAAGTTGAAAACCCATCTATTTGGAGGCCATCTCATAGCTCTTTTCCCAGAGTGTTAATTGGTTTATCTTTTGAAAACCTATAGTGGAAACTAAGGAGTCCTTGATCACATTATTTTATTACTAAAACCCTAGGGTTTTAAGCATGTACATGTCGAGAAACAATATCGAATTGGTAAGGGGATTGTGTATTCTTTTGAGTCCGATAACCTCATTTATCTTTTGGGAAATATTGAACCTACAGTTATGAAAGGGAATATAATCTAGTTTTGAATCCCTTTGTTGTATATATTTAAGTTAGGAATGAGACATATCTATGATACAATTCTTGAATTAATTGAATAGATTATTTGATGGATTATAACTTCAACGTTATGTTTATGGGGTTAGACAAAAAATATTCAACCAAAGAAAGATTCATTTTGGCTAATATATCATATTGTTGAAGGGTTTTGCATCGACTTTATAAATTTTGATGTGAGTATTATTTTGATAGACATTAAGTGATATGAAAGGCCACGAGTAGATGTTGCATTTCTTGTACATACATATTTTTTTATTGAAATTATGGTTCTGGGCATGAATATTTGAAGTGAAAGGAAATCTTAATCAATTTTTTAATTTTTATTTTTATAAATGTTTTTGCTTCTGCATGCAGGACCAAATCCCTCATTCTTCCATTTTACATAAATTATTCCCTTATTCCCAAAAACGATTATGATTTTTAAATTCCATCTTTACTCATCCCATTGTATGAAATTAAAAATGTTTTCTCTATCAGTTGATATGGATTTTTGCAGAAAAGGAATAATATATTATGGTCAAGGAAAAATTTTGGAAAGGAATTTATTTCAAAGTGATTTTTTTTTTGGATTTTGTTCGGATGAAATCATATTTATATTTTGAAAATTAAATAATTGTTTAGGGCCAATTCCATCCCTACTTTCATTTTACATGAATTGTTCTTGGTTCCTAAATTTTATTTTCATTTAATCCATATTTCTTCCCCTGATACATAATCATTTAAAAGGTTTCTTGGACAATGACAGTGGATATGTTAGCAATAATGAAAAGAGGTTTGACATGAAATACATGAGATGATTATGGGCAGGCATTTGGAGTTTGGAACATGGTTGATGATGGATGTGTTATTGTTTTAAACATGTGACATTACTCTCCTTTCCATTTATTTCACTTTCCATACATTACAAAGCCCCTCACATTCCCAATTACATTTTATTTCACTTTCCATACATTACAAAGCCCCTCACATTCCCAATTACATTGAAGTTCCTATGTTTTTAATAATAATAAGTTGTATGAAATGGTGAAGTATTTAAAAGCAGAGATGAATTTTTTTCATGAGAATTATCCTTTCCCCCTTTTATCCCTGGTTGCTTGCATGCTTGTTTGTTGATCGAGTCAGAGCTATTTCTAAAACTATGTTAATGCAATGGTATTTGATGTTTCACTTGCTATTGTATGCATGCTCTAACTTAACCTCATACTTTATAGATGATATTTTTCAGTAGAGGCAACCATGGAAGAGGAAACAAAGGTGGAGGAAGAGGGCCAAATGATTTTTGGCAAGGGGGAAATAAAAGGCTTCGATTTTCAATTCATTTTGATGTTGATTTAGAAGAGTTTAATCAACTCTTGCAGACTAGTTTCTTAAAATTAGTTGGGAAAAGATCCTTTCGACGTCCTCCTCCACATGAACAACCACCTTTGTGTCCCCATCCTAGAATCTATGGCATACTAGTTGAGCCACATGTGCCTTTACCACTCAAAGTCCCAGCCAATGATGGCTAGAATGATATTTTACATCCTCCTTCCCCTCTTGTTGGAGGATGGTCAATCATTTATTACCGTTTCCACCACCACCTCCTCCTAAGCAATATGTTCAACCCAGTATTTCTATTGCTTCACATGGATTATGAAAAAAATTTCAAATCCTAAGAACGAGATCCTAGCAAAGGAAAACAACCTGCCCATTCTGTTGACTCCAACCAATCTCAAGCATCCTCACACTCAATCACTTCACATTCAAAACACCTTGGACATGAGCATGGACACACCAATTTTTAACATATGCACCCAAAATCATAAAAAATTAAAGGTAAAATGCCTATTTCACAAATGCCAAACATAACAGAGTCAAAGGAAAGTGAATTGGGGCAAACTGCCTCACAAAAGAAATATGATTTTTGATTTTATGATGTTATTTATTTTGGCTTCACAGTTGGATAGTGACTCATATTTTGGACAATAGTTGTCTTAGATAGTAGACAAACTATATTTATTTTGAACAACGATATAATTTTGACAACTTGTCGACTTATTCAATTTTGGGCATGTATGAGTATATGTAGTTAATATTGGGAGTCACAAGTGTGTTTTGAAATAATTTATGAGAGAGGATTAGGATATATGTTTATGCTGATGTTTTGATGATATTGATGAATTTTTATTGATGTAGGGACAAGGGGATATTTTGAAAATTAAACATAATAGTTGTTAAGGGATCCCTACCTATTAGTTAATATTTATTATACCCTTATTATTATTTACTAATATTTTATTATGAGTTGTCCCTATTTAACTAAACGTTATTTAAATAACTTAACTAAAAGTAGTGGAGACTACTCAAAACTACTTTTGGAGAATAAAAGGAGAATTGAAGGGACAAACAAAAAAGAGGAGATATAGAGGCTCTAGATTGAGATTTCATTACTACTTCATTCATTTATGGAATACTTAAAATCTAATGAATTCTTGTTGATAGTAGGGTCTTACTGAAGGTGGCAATAAGGAGGACGAAGAAGCATTGATTATTAACATGCTTTATAAGGTTGATCATATGTTTCTGATAGCTTGTAAATTCTTATTGAATTTCTGAATTGATTTTTTGTACTAATTAGAAATTTTGTGCAGAGTCAAGATAGTGGCAAACTGTGGCTTGTTGATCTAGTTAATTTTCAGTCTTGTTTTTACTTAGACAACACCAGTTGTCTCTATGATGATGTAGCCTTTGACTTCTAAGTATTTTTCTAGTCCTTACCCATTTTGGGTATGAAAGAATGTTTTTGGTTTTATTCTAGAACCGAATAAATAAAATCACTTGATGGTTTTGAGGTTTCATTTTGGACTATATGTGTGAACTTATTTCCGATTTTTCTGTTTTTTTATAATTTTTCATCAAATCTATTAAAAGTGTTTTCTAATATAAATGTTTTTTTTTTTTTTTAAATCATAACACAACATAAAAGACAACATTGATTTCAAGGACATATTTCTTGAAGATTAATTGAATTTTTTGGAAAAAGGATATAAACTTAGGGTAACAATCCCAACTATATTACCTTAGCCCAATAAGATTTGAAAATGTTGGTATTAGGATAACCATTCATTTCCATCAAAATTTATTTGGCAACCATATTGGGGAACTTATCCATAGTTTTCTGGTAGTTGTATTTATTTTCTATACTTGGTTTTCTTTTATTTTTAGTTTTATTTTTTATTTTTGAATTTCATGACTTTGTCTATTGTAGGACAACCTAATATTGGTGATGGTTTAGATGATTATAAAACCATTTCTTTAACTTTATTCAACTTTATTTTAGAAACAACTCATAACCTCATTGAACTTCATCATTCTTGGGAGCTTATTGCTAGAGACGTTAGAATCCGTGAAAAGTGGGAAGCCAAAAAAAGGCAAGCCCGAAATCATCCCCCTCAATAAGAGGTTAAATTATGTCCTATGTATCTCTTTCTTCTTGAAGGATGAGAGGTTTATCTCCTGAATTCAATCCTTTACCTGAAATTGGAAGAAGAAAGACTCGTTTTGAAAGTCAACAACCTAAGCTTCGTAGATCTCTATTTGATTCATCTAGTTCATCTATATCTTTGATTCCCATTTCTTTCAAGATGACATCTTCATGGTATTCTTCCAGTAATAGCTCATCTACTTCTTCACAAAGCTCTTCCTCATCCATAATTGGAAGTTTCTTCAGTCATCACATTCCAATCTAGTCTACAACTAGCTTTTCCAAGGTAATCAAGAAATTTGGCTTGTTTCAATTTGAAGAAGATGAAACTAATACACCATGGAATGTATCTTCACCCTTGAATATTACATCAGCTATAAATCCCCTTCCAAAATTCAAATATCATTTTCCAAAAATTTTCAGGAAATTGCACCATTTCCACTAAAGAACATTTAATTGCATTTTCTAATGCATGTAATAATATAGGAGCTAGTGATAATGATACGTTTATGCGCTTATTTGTCAATTCTTTAGAAGGAAAAGCTACAACTGATTTTTTTGAATTGCCTCCTAATGTCATTTCAACTTGGGATCAATTGACTTATTGGTTTAAAACAACTTATGGGAAGGCTAAAAACCCAACATATTTGTTAAGGGAATATAATAACATTGTTTATAATAATGGTGAAACAATCAAATATTTGAATCTTCGCTTGACCAAGGTGTACAATCAGATTCTTGAGTTGATATTTCTTCATAACCAAGCTAATTTTATTCGATACTACAATGAATTACCTTCTTCATATCATCAAATATTAGAAGAAAAAAATGTAATTAACTTAGGGTCTACACTTCAAACTTATTTAGAGTATGAAGAGAAATTAGAAAGAATAGGTCTTCCTAAGGAAGATTCTATTAAGCAGACTGATATGTCTATAGTTTTTCAACTTGTTCAATATATGAGCAATCAAATGATTTCTTATGAGAGGAAACATGTCACCTTAATTTCTTCTCATGCTGAGTCTTCTTCTTCTCAAGCCATTTTGAGAAATCAACCTACTAATTGTTCATTTTTAAATCAACCAAAGGTTATTCTCTCTAGGGATTGGTTTAATTTTTTCGATGACAATCATGAGGAAAGTACTTGTGAAGTTAAATAAAGGGCACATGAGTGAATATTTAGAAAAAAGACTAAAACAATTGTTGTTGCCTTAGATTGGGATCCTGAGGAAGATGTGATGCTAGTAAACATAATGAATAAATCGTACGTGAATAAATGGAAGCGAAATATTCTAAAAACTACTTTTCTCCCAGTTCCTCTTCCCAAAATACAAATCCTCAAGTTTCCATGACAAATCAAAGTCTAGAAACATCTGTCTCTTTTCCTCCATCCAAGTATAACATCCTTAATCAACTAGATAACATAAAATAAAATACAACTCTCTTGGATATGGTCACCATCTTGGAACGACAATGACATCTGAAGAATTATATAGAAGGTAAAAATTCTCCCATAGCTAGTATGTCTAATAAAACTGATGGAGATGAATCACATCTAAATAGAATAGGTGTGAATAATTTTAGGAATCCTGTAAAAAATCTTCCTTTACATATTTCTGTAAAAATTATGGATAGGATAGCTCACTATTTCTTAATAGATGACGAATATGGCCCCAATGTCATGTCCAAGCTTATTATGGAAGAAATATGACTCTCTTGTACAAATTAAAATGTGAGGAGTATGTTACCTTATAACAATCAACAATTGGTGAGATCAAAGATGTGACTCTAGTCCTTTGTGCACATCCCGAAATCAGAACCAGTCTTAATATTCAAGTAATTGACATGCTTGTTAGTAATTACTCAATTATTTTGGGTAGAGATTGGCAAGCTTTAACCGGTGGTTATCTATCATTAGATGGTTCACATCTATCCATCCCTAAAAATTGAAATAATATCATTGTTTTAAGAGAAGGAATAATTTCACCGTATATTGAGAAAGTTTCTCCGTATATTGAGAAAGTTTCTCAACCCAATGTAAATTTTATTGAGGAAGATATGGGTGTCTATTCTATTTTTGTTGATGAAGATGATGCACCTATTGAATAGCTAGAGGGTTATGATGATGATATGTGGCATATGCACTTTGATGGTGCATGTTCAAGTGAAGGTAACAAAGCAGGCATCATGTTATATTCTCCTATATGTAAAATTCACAATTTTTCCTATAGACTAGAATTCACTTGCACAAATAATGTTACTAAATTTGAGACCTTACTTATAGGAATTGAAAATGCTTACAACCTAGGCTATGGTCATATCACTTTTTTTGGAGAATCATAACTTGTTTTAAATATGGTTAAAAAGATATATAATCCTAACAACAATTTGATGAAACAATACACCCAAGTTGTTTGGAATTTGATTCAAAATACGTTGTCCTTTAACATTGCTCACATCAAAAGGGAAATAATTTCAATGGCTGATAAGTTAGTTGTTTTTGCAGCTTCACCTACAAGGCATTTATTGCCTCAAAGACATGATTGCACCTTTTTATCCTTTTTCCAACCTCATATTCCCAATAATGAGGAATCATGGAAATTTTTCCCTGATGATGAAAGCATTTGTGCTTTTATTCAGAATGAGTCATATAACCTAAAGGGAATAGTTTCTCTTGAAGATAGTAAAATTCCTAAGGGTTTAAATCCTCTCAAAATATCATTCTTGACTAGTTATGTTAGAAACAATAAAGATCTAAAAAAAGAGGTGTCAAAGTAGAAAATAGGATATTTCATTCCCGTGAACATTGGAACTTAAGAGACTCCAAATATTCTAAAAATAGGAGCCCAATGTTCTGAAGAAGAAAAGAAGAAATTCATGGATTTATTTTGTGAATTTAGAGATGTTTTTTCCCGGTCTTATGAGGATCTTCATGGTTTTGATCCTAGTATCATCCAACATTCTATTCCGATTAAGGAAGGAGCTAAACCTATTAGGCAGAAACAAAGACCCATTAATCTTGCGCTTGAAGCTACAATTAGAAAATAAGTGGAAAAGTTAATAAATGTTCACGAAGCTACAATTAGAAAATAAGTGGAAAAGTTAATAAATGTTCACATAATATTTCCAGTTAAATATTATGAGTGGGTGTCCAATATGGTCCCCATATGGAAAAATAAAGGTGATATTAGATTATGCGTTGATTTTCATGCGCTAAATAGAGCTAGTGTGAAAGACAAGTTTCCCCTTCCCAATATGGAAATGATTTTGCAACAAGTTTCTGGATAAAAAATGATTTCCTTACTTGATGTTTTTTTTTGTTATAATCAAATTAGGGTCAAAAGGATGGACACGTATAAAACCAAATTCACAACTAGATGGGAAAACTTTTCCTATGAATGAATTCCTTTTGTATTATCTAATTCAGGTGCCACTTTTTAGAGAGCTATGTAGATAACTTTTGATGATCTTGTCAGTAACATAATTCAAATTTATCTTGATGAATTAACTATGTATTCTAAAAACCAATCATATCATTTTGATCATCTTAAAAAAGTGATTTTGAGATGCAGAAAAATTGGCATATCTTTAAATCCTTAAAAATCCATTTTTGGTGTCACTCAAGGTAAGCTTCTCGGTCATATCGTTTCATATCTAGGTATCAACGTTGATCCTAAGAGGGTTACTGCAATCTTAAATCTTCTAGCCCCCACATATATAAAATAAATTCAATATTTTATGGGAAGGATTAACCTTTGTTAGGATATTTGTTCCTAATTTTGTTGTAATGGTTAATCTTATTCATAACATGCTGAAACAAGATCAATCTGTTTCTTGGATAGAGGATGTTGAAAAGGATTTCATGGGAATTAAAAGAGAAATCAATTCTGCACCGATCTTGGCGAAACCAGACTTTGACAAAGACGTCATATATATATATAT
>CBVK0101417923.1:0-21216 GCA_900067695.1 Picea abies | reverse complement strand
ACCTTAGTTTGGCCATCTGTCTGGGGGTGGAAGGCAATGGATTTGGTGAGCTTGGTGTCCAACAATGAATAGAGGCTCAAACAGAATGCGCTGAGGAACTGACTATCCTAATCTAAGACAATGTTTTTTGGGATTCCAAAATGTACCTGTACTCGGTCAAAGAAGATCTTGATAGTGGCCACGACTGTGATGCTCTTTTTGCAGGAAGCCATGATTTCCATCTTGGAAAAGAGATCAACAACCAAAAAACAAAAGTCATTTCCCCTCCTCGTGGACGGAAGGCCCGACATGTATTAAATTAAGATGGATTCCCATGGCATGTTAGGGGTAGGAAGGGGGGTGTACATGCCCTGTTTCTTAGTGTTCAGTTTGTAAATGGCACAGGAAGTGTAGGACCTAATATACTTGTTGACATCCTGTCAAAGTTTTGGCTAGTGGAAATGTTTTTGAAGCACTGCCACTTTCTTTTCGAAACCAAAGTGTCTTGCCACCTGACTGTAGTGGGCATCCCAAATCAGCTTCGCTCACTCACTTGATGGAATGCAGAGGTAGCCTAGTCGACACAATATCCCATCCTGAAGATGGAAATTAGTGACAACTGATTTTTCACCCAACATTTATTATGTGGTGGTGAAGTCGAGGTCTATCTCATAGAGGTTGGGCCATCCAAAGGTCTTGTGGTTGCAAGAGTCTAGCACTGTGGTGAATGTCATGACTGGAGGTTGGCTGAGGAAATCAACAGATCGGTTGGTAGTACCTATTTTATACTTGATGTTGAGGTGGAACTACTGCAAGTATGTGGACCACTTCTGATGGCGGTCATTCTACGATTTTCTTTGTGTCTGCATGAACTGTAGTGGCTTATGATATGTGTGGATGATTGTCTCCTTCTCGAGAACGTAATGTCTCCACTAGCGGAAGGCTTGCACAATGGAGTCCATTTATTTTTCATAAGCAGGGTACTTATGGACAACATCTGATAGTGTCTCACTATGATAGTCCATGGGGTGTCTATGCTGAGTGAGAACTGTGCCCACAACATATTCCAAAGAATATGTTTCAATCTCAAAGGGATGTTATAGGTTCGGTAATGAAATTATTGGGGTGGATCACAAGAATTGTTTTAAATCATCGAATGCTTGTTGTTGGGACAAACCCCACAAAATTTTTTCCTTACCACCACCCCTAGTTACTTGGCTGAGGGCCCATGCAATATGGGAGAATCCCAACATGAACGTACGATAGAAATTGGAAATTCCTAAGAAGCTCCAAAGCTCAATGAGTGTGGTTGGGGTTGTCTAGTCATGAATGACCTGGATCTTGGCTAGATACACATGCACACCATGTTGATCCATGATGTATCCTAGTACTAGACCTTGTCCATGCCAAAGGATCATTTTTCCAAGTTGGCATATAACTTGTGTTGTCGCAGGGTGTGAAAACCTACTGAATGTGTTGCAAGTGTTCCGCCCAAGTCTTTTTGGAGATGAGGATGTCATCTAGATACACCACTAAAAAGTTATTGGTGAAAGGTCGCAAGACATCATCCATCATCCTCATGAAATTTGATAGAGAATTTGTAAAACAAAAGGGAATGACCAACCATTAAAAAATAACTTATTTTGAATTGAAGGCATCTTCCATACATATGTATGTTCTATGGGGACTTGGTGGTATCGAGACTTCAAATCAATCTTACTGAAGTAGTTGGCTCCCTTGAGTTGATCAAGGAGATCATTGATTCAGAGAATCGATTATCAATTCCTAACTGTGATTTTATTTATAGCTCGGTAATCAATGCAGAGTCGCTAGGGCCCATCTTTATTCTACACCATCATGATTGGAATCCCACAAGGAAATGATATGGGATGGATGTGCCCCTTGTGGAGAAGTTATCAGATCCATCTCTTGATCTCATCATTCTCTAACAGAGAGTGGTGGTAGACTGGCCCATTGGGTAGCGATGCACTGGGGGTCAGATCGATGGGATGATTGACCTGACAATGCAGAGGTACCTCGATAGGTGAGGGGAAGATATCTGCCATGACCTTTTCCACTTTCTTCTATTGTGTGGAGAGGTCAGTCGTAGAGGTGTTGGATGTGGATGCAATCTTTTTCTCGCTCTGAGAGAGAATCATGAAGAAGACAAAATTCTCGACCTGAGATATGACCTTCCTGCATTTCTTGGCAAAGATCAAGGAAATATCACTAGGTGGGATTTCTTTGGGTATCATGTACAATTTCCTATTCAAAGTAATAATAACACTGCAAGGCCTAAACTCATATACAACATGACACTTCCATAAATAAGGTTCACCCAAAATAACATTACAAACTTCAAGAGGAGAAACATCACACAATACTTCATCTTTGAAGGGCTTGATGTTATACGATGGGAAAGACTATTGGTTGATACAGAGATCACTTCCTTGGTGGAGCCATCCAATAGTGTAGGCCTATAGGTGCGCCATTTTCGGTAGGGATAGCCACTTGACGACCTCTTCTGAGATGAGGTTCTTCTATCCACTGTTATCAATGATAAAGTGCAGCGGAGTGACTTTTACCAACATCTGTGAATGAAAAAGGCACTCGCCTTCTTCTGTCTCATCTGGTTCACTGGGATGGACCTTGGTGGTAGAAACAGTGGCACTGGGTTCTGCATCAATGATCCATCTCTCCCTTTCTGGTTCTGACACAGAGTCAGAACCCGTATCTGATTCAAAGAATTTTACCTCAACCACTAAGGATTTATTTGAGCGACAATCAACAATGTTATTCCAGGGGATCTTATGGAAGTCACACCACTTCCCGATATATTTCTTTGTCTTTCCAGTGTCCTTCTTTGCTTGTGACCCAAACTGGTTGTCTTGAGGTTGTACGTATTTTCTCTATCCTTTGTTCTGAGGGTTGGATGTTCCCTTTACTTTCTTTTGATGTGATGGGTTCCCAGGCCCAAATTGTCGCATCTTTTGTTTAAGATTTTCCTCAATTTTGACGACAAATCGATAGGCCACACCCAAGGATGAGATGTCCAAAAATTCCATTTCAGTCTGGATGTATCTATGAATACCACCACTATATTTGAGAACAAAATGTCGCTCAGAATATTTGATACCCATCTTGGTGTGCAAGGTATGGAAGATATTTATGAACTCTGTCACTTCTTGGTATCTTTCCTGTCGTAGTGTGGTCCATTTTGTATACAGGTCGTCATAACTTTTGATAGGTTAGTATTTTTCCTTGATAACATCCGTGAAGGACTCCCACGTGACTGTGACTGTAAATAATGAGGGTTCCTCTGTTTCCTTTTTCTCACAGAAAGTCTCCCACCAATNNTCCTCTGTTTCCTTTTTCTCACAGAAAGTCTCCCACCAATATTTGACATGCAGAACGACTTTGAGGAGTGCAAACATCATCTTTTCTCTATTCAAAAAGTAATGGACAGAAAAATACCCTTCTAGCAGATTCAATCATTTGTCTACAAAATTTGCATCTATTTGACCTTCAAATATGGGAACATCAAAGTTTATTTGTACCTTGAAGAGGGCAGTGCCTCCACTCAAGGAAGATGTGTCGCATGTTGGTAGACACCGAAGGATTTGTGCAAAACTATCCATCACTTCATTCCTTTGTTGCGTGAGGGCTTCCTCAAGCAACATTTTGAAAGGATCTTGCGTGAGGGCTTCCTCAAGCAACATTTTGAAAGGATCTCCTGTCCCGTCGTATTTATTTTCTCCCACCATGAGAGGCCGCTTGGGCATATGAGATCTTTTTTCCTCAAGAGAAACAAGCTCGAGACCCAATTCTTTGTACTATGACCTCACCGGAGACATGCATTAAGAACGATAAGGAGCAGACTGCTTTGATACCACTGATCTGGATTTTATGAGAAGAACAAAATGAATATAGATTATCATTATTCTTAACATAGAAACACAAGAATAACAGAGATATAATAACATAGATACAATAAATTGATTTCTATTCAATAAGAAAATGTGTTGAAACTGTAAAATGCACGAAAAACAAGCTTGCTAGAATGGTGGCTACTTATCTCTGAGAAGAGATGTGATGGTTGCACTCATTCAAAAGAAGATGGTTACAATGAGGCTCTACAAGAATTTTTAAAATAAAAAGGAATGTCAAAAACCTAGAAATCCAAAAACCTAACCCTAGGAGATGAAGCGTCAAAAGTCATGTGGGCCCCATTGGGGTAAGTTAGTACATCAACTTCTCGAGCTCGTAACTTTTGCATACGATCTTCGTTTTACGCCCACGATATCCCATTGGAAAGTTCTATTCGAGGAATACACATGTTTCTATTCGACTTTGACTTTATCTACAATCTAACTATGGAAAGCCCTAAAAATGATGTTTAGGGCCTCAAAACGACCCTCGAAGTTAGGGACCCGAAAACTAGAAAAACACTGCCAAACTGGAAAACTGCCAAAATGAAACAATTGGAATAGGTGGGAGACCACCGATAACCATGTAGATCACTAAACCCCTAACTTCTCATGTAGGTAGAATAGTATATTTCCATGTAATAAAGGATGATACTAGTTAATAAGGCCTATTTAATAAATATGTACAAGTCAATGTAAGAAGACCTAATAGAAGTTTTTTCTTCTAGAAAGATCTTCCTCTAGATTGTTCTTTAGAATATAGAATTAGTATAAATAAGAGTAGAAGGTATGAGAGGGATTTGTCTTGAGAATTATTGTAACAAAGCTCTACTCTGCTGGAGCTTGCCCCCTCGAAGAGGCAAGTGAACATTGCTTCCTATCAATAAAGGTATCATTTTGGTGTTCTGGTTCAATATATTTTTTTGTTTCACTGCTATATTTTTGTTCTTTGTTGATATTCTACAGGTATTCATTGCTATATTGGTGTTTTCTACTATTATAATAGATCTGGTACCTAACAGATAGGAACCTCACTCAACTTTATTTTCCATATATGCAATGTTCACAAAAGTCAATCTCTAAGCCACATTTAGGAAACCCTTCGACCATACCTTTGTTGTGCATAGCTCAAAGTCCTTTTTCTCCAATGTGTCCCATCCTCTCATGCCATATCCTAGTCAGGTTGATTTTATCATGTCTTGTCGAGTCGGTTTGTATCGACTCAGCCTGAGTCGGGTTGAGTTGAGTCAAAATCGAGTCGAATTCAGGAGCAATGATGTTGTTGTATCCAATTGAATCAACATTCCTTAATAACTTGTATAGGGTTTCAATCCAAACTCCTTTCATTAAGACCATCGCACCTATGACCATCTTGCAAGAATCCTTCTGAAGAAAAGTGTGTACCCCATCATCACTCATATCATTGACAGATATCTAATTTATTGCCAAACCTGGAATGTGTAGCACACCTGGAAGGGTTCTTTTCCTCCCATCCTATAGTATCAATCAAACTCTTCCTCGTCCAACAATTTTGGTTATCAAGTCATCCCCCAAGAACACATCACCTCCATCATATCATTCATGCTCGCAGAACCATTCTCTATGTGGTGTCATATGATAGGATGCTCCTGAGTCGATCAACCAAACACTATGATCCAATCGTGTACTGATCAAGGTGTCATATTGCATAATGTCGCCAAAGATTTAATTTTAGGTGTTAGTGGCCTTGATAACAAATCAACAAAATTATTGTCCATGCACTTCATATACTTGATCCCTAGATGAATAGTTGCAAAATCCTATCAACTTAAAATGTCTTTGTTTCTCAAGATTATTTTGAGGCCATAAGTATTACAAGGATAATGGTCTCCTTATGCAATAAACAATGCTTCCACTTCTTCAATTCTTACACCAAGACACATATGTTCTTGTCATGTCTAGTATAGTTCAATACTGCTCTATGTAATAGCTTTGAATGATATAAAACCCCTCCTTTGCATTAGCACTGCACCCATAACATAGCCACTAGAACAAGGTTCCACTTCAAATGGTTTCTCTATGTTAGATAGTGCTACAACTGGAGTTTGACTAATTTGCTAATCTTGTCAACAAGGTTCCACTTCAAATGGCTTCTCTATGTTAGATAGTGCTACAACTAGAGCTTGACTAATCTTCTAATCTTGTCTTTCAAATTTTCTAATGCTTTATATTGATTCATACCCCAATGAAAACTCTTATCACTAATTATGGGAACATGAAGTGGTACGTCCACAATTGAAAATGACACTACGAACATCCTAAGATACTCTGAAGCTCCCAAATAACTCCGAACTTCATTGACAATAGTAGGGGGTTCAACCATTTAACGATGACCTCTATCTCCACAAAATACCTCACCTCCAACAATCACATACCCCATTTACACTAGAAACTTGATAAGACATGATACATTAAAATTTTATTACAACATCAACTTACTGATATATGATGATAGTAATCATGCATATTGAATGACCACATAATAATAAAAGAACAACATTGTTTAAATGGCTTATTAAATCAATCACATAACATTAGTTTTTCTATTATCTTATCTTTTTAATCTATAATGTTTTCACTTTTTAAATTTAACTTAATTTGATAATTAACTCATCATAATTTTAAATTTTAAATTTAAATTAATTTAAAAATTTTGATAGAATTTTTATTTTTATTTTTTGGGATTAAATGCTTAGTAGCAATTGATTAATAATTATCATGATTTCAATAGTTCACTTAACACTAATTGCATCTAGTAATGCTCATAAGAATGAAGAAGTGAGATTAAAACCAACAAAATAAATAATATAGAAAATTTATCAATAATTTTTCTCATATTTCCATCATCTCATACATACATACATAATTATATGTAATGTATCATCTTCCTCTTTTTTCTCTCTTATTTCCATGTTTTTCATCTCTTATTTCCATTTTTTCATCTCAATTATTATACAATTATTATGTGTAGTGTATCCTCTTCCTCAAATGTCACTTGTCTTATCTTACTCATCGTCATTCCCATTATCTTATCTCTCATAATTATGATTTCCTCATCATGATTTCCAGCTCATCTTATAATTATGTGCATTGTATCCTCTTCATCAAATGTCACTTTTCAACGAATGGTCCAATTTTACTTGACAGTCATGTTTTATCATCCTTTCACTACCAGCATGGCCCCATTTTCCAAGATATTACATGCAAATATACGTTGATGGGATTTGCTTTTACTCTCTCATAATTAACACTTCTGAATGGTCCAATATCACTTGACAATCTTATTTTGTCACACTCGTAAATTCGGTGGTCGTGTTTAGCACCCTTTAGCTATCACCATTGCATATATATCTAGATGGGATTTGCGGATAAATTTCCTGCCTTCCACCCCGCAGTGACGACTATTTTTTCGGTTGTTTGGTTTGGAAAGTATAATCTGTCGCCCGCAGTGACGACTATTTTTTCGGTTGTTTGGTTTGGAAAGTATAATCTGTCATCTTCAATTTTAATCCTTCAGACCGCACGCGAGGGGGAGTCACGAATTCATATTTTGTATCGATCCAATTTTTCAGTGTACGACAAAGCCACCCGAACGTCCAACCCGTTCTCGACATATGAGATTCCCCACCGCGCTACAGAATTGCCGTAGAATTTTGTATAACTGCAATTTAGCCCACCCGACACTGTAAAATCTTAAAGTAAAGTCTGTGAGTCTGTCCAGATGAACCAGAGTACATTTTCAACAAATCGTCCAAAACGGGACGGTTGTACAACGCCGTCGGTTTGTTGAGAGGATAGAACGTTAAACCTTTTTGGGTTTATTCTGTAGCTCAAGGGATTCTGCGGCGTCTTTATGTGCATAAGATTTTGGGAGGTCGTGAGTTCAAATGCATTTAATGTTTATGCATCAATGTTGATCAACCAATCAATGTTGATCAACCAGATTAAAAAGAGGTCCAGGATCAATATGGTTTCCTTGATTTATTTCCGATTTCTTTCCTCAACCGGCTCTGCTTGGGAGGCCGGTAATAACTAGCCTCCTCCCAGGTAATAACCATCCTTTTAGCAGCTAGTATATACATAGTTGGATTGTTTTGGTATATACATCAATATATATTCAAGGATGTATATATCATCTGTAACAGCATTCAATGTTGCTTTGTAGGTTGGTTATTGTTAGCTTTGTTTAGAAAACTGGCAACGAGATATATGTCAAATTGGATGAAAGTAACTAGAATAATGAGTAATGAATGAAAAATAATAATAATAATAATAATAATAAAATGACTCAGTATGCTAATTATAGAGTTTAGATCAAAACTTTGATCTATTATAATATCAATTAATAAAAAAAAAGAAAAAATAAAGATATAATCTAAAAGTATTTCAGTTATTAAATGTGTATAATCTTAATGTTTTAGGGTTTTTCAAATGATAAATCCATTCAAAAATGCAATTTAAACAATAAAAAAAATAAGATTTGATCAATAATTATAAGTCCCATAATAAATACAATAAATAATAAAAATATAAAAAATAGAATTAATTAAAAATAAAAATCTGAAAAAGAAATCTTAAACTTATTGATTCTCCAAATGTAATATTAAGATATAATCTTATATGAAAAAACAAATATTTTTCTCTTAATTTAAAAAAAAAAAAAAAATCTTCACCTTTTATAATTTTAAGTAGATTAGAATTTGTATCTAAATTGTTTATCCCTTCTTCATTAATTCCACAATTAAGTAAATTAAAAGAAACTTCTATACTTTCAAAAAAAATACAAAAATATTGATTCGAAATAACAGTCCACTACTTATTTATAACTATTCCTGAGTCTAGATAAAAAACTAATAATGTGATCTTTTGTTTAATTAAAAAAAAAAAAAAAAAAAACTTTTCAAATTCATCATTCTCAGATTCTCATAATGTGATCTTTTGTTTAATTGAAAAAAAAAAAAAACTTTTCATTCTCAGATTCTCATACTGTGATCTTATGAAAAATATAATTAGTGTTTAAATTGATTAACAAACTTAAATGATTAATAAACTTACTTTATATTAAATATTTAATTGACTATTAACTTTTTAGAAATTTACATTTCAACCACAGATGACCAAAGAACAATTGACAAACTTCAATATGCAGAGGAAAGCTAGAATAATTCTATATGGTCTGCTCTGCCCACAAATAGTTTAGGCAACCCCTTCTTTTGCAGAAAATTTTAATATGTAGAGACGCCTATCTTTGAAATCCTGTAGACCCCAAGTCCCTCTTGCAGAACCATAGGAGAAGATTAGCTATATGCTCTTGTTTTTATATTTGCTTTAGGATATATTTTGTTAGTTGTTTTTTTTTCATTGTTTTAGTTTTAAGGTTAGGATTTTCTTTTACTATTTTGGTGTTAAGGTTACAGGTATGGCTTACAATTAGTATTTAAAGTTACAGTTACCGTTTTCAGAATCTGCTTTCAGCTATTATAACCTTTCTGCATTTATCAGTCATAAATTATATAACTGTGCTATTGTATGAAAAAACCAATATTTTTCTCTTGATTAAAAATAGCAGGAAAACAATCTTCGCTTTTGTAATTTTAAGTAGATTAGAATTTGTATCTAAATTATTTATCCCCTCTTCATTAATTCCAGAATTATGTTTATGTAAATTAAAAGAACCTTCTATACTTTGAAAAAAAATACAAAAATACTGATCCCAAATAACAGTCAACGAATTATCTATAACTATCCCAGAGTCTCGATCAAAAAAGAAAGAACCCTAAAAATGTGATCTTCTGTGCAATTGGGAAAAAAGAAAAAAACTTTTCAAACTCATCACTCTCACAGTGTGATCTTATGTGGAATAGAATTTGTGTCCAAATTGGCTATATGCTCCTGCATTAATTGCACACCGACTCAAATCGAAAGATGAACTTATTTGACAAAGCTATTTCCCAATTCCACGGAAACTATATATAGAGAAAGAGAGTTGTATGGCAATTATTCTCACACAGAGACAGAGGACACTCTTCTCCTTCGAATTCTAATTTGCCTTCCATCAGTTTCGTCTATAAGATTGGCAATGGCAATCAAGAGTAGTAGGGCTGTGCACTTGTGCTTTGTATGGCTTGTGTTCTCCACTGTGTTATTGCAAACTAGCGATGGGTATAGCTGGAAGAAGCAACCACTCCAAAAGCCTCGTAGGAATCTGGTTTTGTATTTCCACGATGTAATCTACGATGGCTCAAACGCTGACAACGCAACATCCATGCTTGTGGGTGCTCCACAGGGGGCTAACCTCACAATTCTTACTGGAAACAACCACTTTGGAGATCTGGCGGTGTTCGACGATCCAATCACACTGGATAATAATTTCCACTCCCCTCCGGTGGGAAGAGCTCAGGGATTCTACTTTTATGACATGAAAAACACCTTCAACGCCTGGCTCGGATTCACCTTTGTTCTCAACTCTACAGATTATAAAGGCACCATCACGTTCTCTGGAGCCGATCCAATCCTTACTAAATACAGAGATATATCGGTGGTGGGAGGCACCGGTGATTTCTTAATGGCAAGAGGAATCGCCACAATCTCCACCGATGCTTATGAGGGAAATGTTTATTTCCGTCTCCGCGTGAATATCACTCTCTATGAGTGGTACTGATATATTATCTACTGTTGATCGTCTGCTCTCTCCATTTCTTCGTTCTTTTTAATTGAATTAGAGCTGTCCTCTACGCATGAAGCCCCGAAATGTTGTAGTAAAAGGCTTCTGTTTGTTTAGCTTCTCACTAATATATTTGGATTTGATAAATGTCCATATGATATATTACAAGTATTTCATCCTCCTATATTAGTTACTGCTCCTGGTTGATATGGCAAATCAAGTAATCCATTCAATACAAGTGAAATCCAAATATTATGGTCTGCAGCATGGTAATCTTTTCTAAAACTAGCGAAAGGCAAATCTGATGAGATGCAGATTTAATTCATATTTATACAGTAAAATAATGTTATTTACGTTCATGTAAGACATTGTATGATCGATGATTTTCAAATTGTGATCAAATAGTGGTAGAAAAAAGTTTGCCTCTTGTAAACAAAGGTTTTAAAAGTTTATTTAAGACACTTCTATTTTTGGATATGCTTTTGGTACAATGTACACTGCACTTAAATGGTGATGGAATATTATTTTCTTTGGAATTTTGGTGTCTTAAAATTCTAGTGCATGAACGAGTATTTTTTTAATGCTTTTGACACAATTTCAACTGCAAACTTAGTAATGGTTTATGATTTTATTTGGAAGTTAATTTGATTATGTTTTTGGTACAATTTCAACTAAATTTAAATTTAGTGATGGATTATAGCTATTCATTTTACTTAGGGACTTTGTGAGATACGTTAATTGATTCATGATTTTAGAGAACCTTAAATCCATCAAATCATAGAACCATACAAATTCATTTCATGAAGAGTGGAAAGACCAATGTACAATCTGTACTTCTTGATTGCAGGCATAGTGTTGGTATAAGAAATGTAGCATGAGATATAGCTCTTAACGTTCAGTTGGAACTAATAAGAGGATTTATGCTACCATGGTCTTTTCTATGTTAAAATCTCTTCCACTTAATTATAGTGTGCCTACCAAATCATTTTCTTACACTTCCAAAAGAATACAAAAATGAAAAAGATGACACAAAAATCCATCCGTATTTTAAGTTTAGATGAAATTACCAAAGGTACATGGACCACTTTTCATGGAAATATTTCTACAACTTGGCATATGTTTAGATGAATGATAGATGGTCATTGTGGATGATTATTTTCTTTCCCATAATATAATGCTTCCATTGTGAATATGCTTGAACAATAGAGTAAATCTCTTTGTCATATGCGGGGTGTCTACAAATAGCATTAGAAAGTGTCTCATTGTGATAGGACACTAGATGTCCATGATGTGTGAGGTGTTGAATTTTTTATATGAGAAGATATTGTATGTGAATGGATATCTTATTACAATGATGAGTGCTCTATATATAAATAACATATGGTGACCATGGTGACCATCCATGAAGAGATTAGTCCCTTGGGTAATAAATATGACACTCCGACAAAGCCTAGATTGGTAAACAAAACGACACTTCCACATATATAGTTCTCTAAAAAGAACATCAAAATATTCAAGTGGGGAAATGTCACACACTACCTCATATTTGAAGGCCTTAATATATAGACGAAAAAAAACTAATTCACATCGATTTACTAGATTAGCTAATCAATGGTGTGTGGTAGGGAGTGCAATGCCATTTTCATTTTCATCTTTCTGATGAATTTAGACAAGATTGGGTTTTTTTCATTATTGATATCAACAATAAAATTCAATGGCTCATTAAGTGCATGCAGACAGTGTAGATAAAATCTAAAAAACTATGTTTCCCCTAAAAATCATTATCTTTAACTATTTTCTATCCCCATCAATGCACACAAGTTGTCGTGATGGCATGTTAATTACATGTGGAACATGTCAAACCCTAATTTCTATTTTTAACCATTTATATAGTCATCTTTAACCACTATAAGATAGGCCATTTCAAGAGGATTATCCTCCATACAACTATAAATAAAGAACTTGAGTTCAATCATCCATAGTAATCCATTTAAGTAAGGTTATGTTTCTAGATTGCCGCTAGAATCTTGAGAACCCCTTTCTATTGATTCAACATTCTAGTCTCTTTTCCTTTTTTGTTAGCTCAAGTTGGATTTGGAGCACATGATGGAAGCAAAGTACCCACCCCAAGGAGGCACTTTGGAACCCATTTGACTTCATTAAGCTTCTTCTTCATGTGTTGTTTACTTTTCCATTCTACTAGGTTAATGATAAATTTCACATTCTCTATTTCCTTGTTCATGTTAAATAGGATTTCTTTTATGCATTTGGATTTTAATTCTTGCATGGAATAGGGTTTAATGTATGTGAATATATAAATAGTGTTTTTTTATCTATAAACGAGAGGCTTATAGTGTTGTGGTAAAGTTCCCTCTATGGACAAGTGAAACCTCGCTTGGATCAAGACTCCTCTTTGATCCAAGAAAAAAGGAAAAAAATGTTGTACTAGTTTCCCCCTAGACCTAATTCAACAATGATAATGAGAAGAAAAGGATGGATGACTTATCTTTATACATTGATTTTCCTCATTGCTCCAACGTTTGATTTTGATATCGAAGCTCCTAGGTGCAAGAGAAGACTTGCAAGGAACAAAACAAAACCTCCTTCTTCCACACTATATTGTTAAGTAGAAACAAATCTATCTATGATGAATTAAAAAACAATAGACATGCATATAGTGAACACATATGCATGAGAGGAATATGCCAAGTTATGTATTAATCAAAATCAAATAACAATGAAGAAATTACAATTTTAATCTTGACATTGTAATAACTCCTCCAAGCTCTCATTTCCATCCCCTTTGGTCTCACACAGTCATAAATATGATTCTCTCAATTCTCATCTCTTGAATGTCTCAAGATAAAAAATATGATACTCTGAAATTCTCCCCCCCTTGAATTTCTCAAGATCAAAAGAATGATACTATCAAGTTCTCTCCCCCTTTTCACTCAAGCATGGCCTTCATTATATAGGCTTGGAAGCATCACAACCATATGATCATTTTTAGGAGAGGATGTAGTCAAAAGGGGATTTGGATGAACTAACAAGATCGACCTTGGCTTGAATAGGAGATATATTGAACCGATCCTTTAATTGACTAAGATCTCTCGAAAAAAATTCATAAATCAAGGAAAAATGGTTGCAACTGCTTCATCGCCCTTCCATAAATGTGCACAAGGTGATGAACAAAGGGACTATCATTCCCCAATACACTCTTGGAGAGATATTATCATGGTTTATTTCTCCTTGTATATGGTGAAGGGGGGCGATGAAGCTCAAACAAGGCCAAAATATCAAAGAAAAAGGTAGTATTTTGATGTCCAAATGATAGGTTTCCCTTCCAACTTGTCTAGGGGTCATGAAAAACACTTCTTCATGGTGATGAAGTTGCGACACTTAAGTGTGACACTTGGTAAAGTGATAGACTTAAGTGTGACATTAGGTGCGACACTTAGGTGTATAACATGAGTTCTGACACTTAAGTGTGACATTTGTTAGTGTGACACTTAGATGTGTAACAAATTCCCCCTAAAGTGTGAGGTCAGAAGGAAAGATGATGGTCGAAACAATTTACAAAAACATGTATGTGAGGGTGTTGGAATAGGAGAGTTGGGCATAAGCTGCAAACTATACATCAATCAATATATGTGTATCATCCCTGAGGTAGGCATACCCATGCTTGGAATAAACCGACTCAAAGCCTCGTCATCGACCAATACACCGCGGATCCATGAAATAACTAACTAAGTATATGGCCACCAAAAATACAATGTGGATCCATATCTCCATGACTCAATTAGGTCGTAGCCATGAAGGAATACACAATGGAGCTATGATATGAAAAAAAATAGCCACAGACCAATACAAATTGAATCTATGTGACAACATGTATATTAGTAAGATTTTCGTCATGGTGACCATACTAGAATCTTCTAAGTACTCAAATAATCTTCATCGCAACCTAGGTGAGCAACGTAACAAAGGTGGGTGCCCGAGGGGTTCCTAGGTTCTTCATCCTGATCCTGAAATGGTACAATTCTAGCCACACGAATAGATGTGTTGATGTCGAACATGGTAAAAACCACTTGATTACCAGTCATTGATGTATACCATTAAAAAGTGTGAGGGGAATCACCCATGATGAAAATGAATCCTAAGGTATTGTAGTACATTATAGCGAATGTGAACAAATGAGATGAATTTGAACATTCATGGAATCATTCGATAAGAGGCCGATGATGTAAACCTACTGTCGAAAGTGAGTAGACCTACCATTGAGGCATGAAGATTCCAAGGTACTAGCTGGTTTCTAAGTCTAATTCCTAGATAATGAGTTGAAGTCAACATGAACGGACTCATCAAAGGAGGGCCATGATGCTTCCCCCATCATCGACATGAAACTGACATAGGAAAGTGATGTAAGATAATGGTTTAAATGAGCACATATTGACACAAGGACGAAGGTTGGTAATACCACAAAGTGGTTGATTTGGGTTAAAACTTCCCTTGAACATTTTGAGCTATGACAAATGAATTGGCATCATTGAATTGACGAATAACATAGTCCGATGATAACTTGCAATATACCAGATATAAAAAGTATGCAGAACATAAATGAAATGCTAGAAATGGCAGAATAACATTAATATAACCAACATATTCTTCACAATAACATAGAAATTATATGAGAACAACAATAGAAATAACACTTTGATTCAGAAAGAAATGTTCACATGCCTCTACGAGGGGGCAACCTCCAATCAAGCAACACTCTGTTACAATAATATTCAAGCTAGGGTTTTCATGCCCTTGACCCTTATTTATACTAAATATGTCTATCAAGAGAAACATCTAGAGGAAGATCCTTCTAGAAGTGGAAGCTTCTATTAGGTCTTCTTACATCCGCTTTATTCTATTTTATTGAAAGGCCTTATTAATATTGACCTTTATTACATCTAAATATATTGATCTACCTATGTGTGGGTTAGGACCCTAACATTTCCACCCCCCTAAAAATAACCTTGTCCTCAAGGCTTGAGATGTGGAAACTGATGCAAAATGGTAGCTGGCTCCCAAGTGGCATCTATTGGAGTTGTATCTTTCCATTGGACTGGCACTTCCTTGATGGTTCTCTGATGCAGGTGACACTCACGCTGGTCCAAACCTGCTTCTGGTTGTAGCCAAATGGATCCTTCTTTAGCTAACTCTGGAAGGTTGGTTTGAATTTTTCATCTAGTTCCAATCACCTTCTTTAAGCATGAAACATGAAAAATAGGATGTAGCATTGACTGACTGGGCAGAGCTAATTGATAGGTGACTTGCCCCACATGCTTGAGAACTGTATAAGGGCCATAAAATTTGGGCGCTAGCTTCTGACAAGGCTCGGACTTGAGGGAAGTTTGCTTGTATGGTTGCAGTTGCAGAAACACCTGATCCCCTTCTGCAAATTGACGTTCAGAGTGACCTTGATCTGCTTGTTGCTTCATGTGATTCTGTTCCATGACCATGTTCTCTTTAAGGGTACGAAGAATATCCTCTTGAACTGTAAGTATTTGGTCAACAGCCTGGACCTTCGAGGTACCTGGTAAGTATGAGAGAACAAAAGGTAGCTTCTGTCCATATACTGCTTCAAAAGGAGTCATGTGTGTAGCTGTATGATAGGAAGTGTTGTACCACCATTCAGCTAGGGGTAACCATTGAGGCCACTGATGTTTCTTCTTGGAGGCAAAACACCTAAGATATGTTTCCAAGCACTTGTTGACAATTTCTGTTTGACCATTAGTCTGAGGATGATAAGTTGTGTTGAGATGCAATTGGGTGCCCTATAGCTTAAACAATTCTTGCCAAAAATTGCTTGTGAAAGTGGGGTCATGATCAAAAACAATAGAGTGTGGCATGCCATGAAGCTTAAAGACCTTGTCCATGAATATTTGAACCACCATGGATGCAGTAAATGGGTGTTGAAGAGTGCATAAATGAGCATACTTGGAGAGGTGATCCACAACCACCATTATGACTGATTTATTTCCCGATTTGGGTAAGATGGTAATAAAGTCCATAGAGATATCCTTCCAAATAGTAGGTGGAATCAGAAGTGGTTGTAGTGTGCCTAGAGATTTGACTGTTTCTCCCTTGTGGCATTGACACACCTCACATTCAGTGACAAAATTACAGATGTCCTATTTCATACCATCCTAGAAAAAGGAACGCTTGGCCCTGTCATAGGTTTTGGTGAACCCTGAGTGCCCCGTTGTGGGTGTAGCATGAAGCTCAGAAAGTACCATGGATTTAAGCTTGGATTGTTTACATAAATACAAATGGCCTTTGTATCGAAGCTCATCCTAGAGCCAAGGGTACCCTGGGGGAGCCAGAACATTGGTCTGCAATTGTTGGATCAGATGTGAACTTTTGGGATCTTGTAGCCATTCCTGGCGCATAGCTTGGAGCCAATCGGGTACAATGAAGGAAAGAGAAAAAAGGGATCCTTCGTCTTCATATTTTCGGGACAGTGCATCCGCCACTACATTGCCTTTGCCCTTCTTGTAAATGATCTCATAATCATATCTAAAGAGCTTAGTCACCCATTTTTATTGCTTCGAGGAGGAAATGCGTTGTTCTAGAAAGTACTTGAGGATTTGATGGTCGGTCTTAATTTGGAAGCGTTTCCCCAAGAGATAAGGATGCCACAGATCAACAACATGTAGAATAGCCAACATTTCATTTTCATAAATGGGTTTCCCCAGATTTTGTTCAGACAATTGCTTGTTGGTGAAGGCCAAAGGTCGACCCTCTTGCATAAGGACAATGCTTATTCCTTTCCTTGAATCATCACATTCCAACACAAAGGTGTTTGTGAAATCAGGAAGGGCCAGAACCAGAGTGGTGCACATGGCTGTCTTCAAGGTTTGAAAAGATTGAGCAGCAGCTGGAGTCCAAGTGAAAGAGTTCTTTTTGAGGAGAGCAGTGAGAGGTGTTGCAATCTTTCCATAGTTGTTAAAAAACTTGCGATAATACCCTGTTAAGCCCGGAAATCCACGCAAGCTTTTGAGAGTCTTTGGGTGTGGCCAGTCTTGCATAGCTTCAATCTTTTTCGGATCCACCCTGACGCCATCCTTGCCAACCAGATCACCCAACTATTCTACTTTTGAGGCACCAAAAGCACATTTAGACTGTTTCAGGAAAAATTGGTGCCGGGAGAGTAGACGGAGAAATTGATCCACATGAGTAAGAAGGTCTGTCCAGGTTTTTCTATAGATGAGGATATCATCAAAGAAAACTAAGACAAAATGATGGAGAAAGGGACAGAAGACATGGTTCATGAGGCTTTGGAAGGTGGAGGGGGAATTACAGAAGCCAAAGGGCATGACAAAAAATTCATAGTGGCCCTCATGAGTTCGAAAGGTCGTCTTGGGAATGTCTTCTTATTTCATACGTATCTAGTGATAATCCGAGCGAAGATCAAGTTTAGTAAGGAATTGGGTGCCACTTAATTCATCTAGGAGGTCATCAATGACAGGAATGGGGAATTTGTGTTTAATGGTTAGTTTATTGAGGGCACGAAAGTCAGGACACATTCTCCAAGAACATTCTTTCTTCAGGACCATGAATATAGGAGAAGAGTAAGGGCTCGTACTAGGGTGGATAACGCCTGCATGAAGGAGTTCCTAGACCATTTTCTCAATTTCATTTTTTTGTGAAAAGGGGTGGCAATATGGATGGATATTGGGAGGAAGGCTGTCGGGTACAAGGGGGGTGGAATGATCATGAACACCGTAGGAAGGAGGTAGTCCTTGGGGAGTGGAAAATACCATTTGATGTTTAGAAAGGAGGGCTTGGAGGTCTTGTGGCACCGGGGGTGTCTCTATTGCTTGTATGGCATGGAGTTGGGCAATGACACCAGAATGACTTTTCTTGAGCATATTTTCCATGCGATATGAACTAATGACCTCAGGTGAACCCTCAGTGATGCCTTGGTATTTGTATTGGTGGCCTTCCTGGTCAAATTTCATGGTTAATGCCTTAAAATCCATGAGGATGGGACCCAAAGTTCTTAGCCAATCTGCACCCAACACAATGTCACAACCATCCATCTCGATAGCAAACATATGGGATTTTAGGTGGTAGTCACTGATTTGGAGACACACATTTTCACAACGCCCTCCACATTTCATGGAACCACCATTGGCAATCATGATTTGGAAATTATTGACAACATGGATGTAGCGATGAGTTTCTTGGGCAATGGGACGATGAATAAAATTATGGGTGCTTCCACTATCAACCAGAATGATGACCTTCCAATTCTTTATTTACCTGATTAACTTGAGGGTTTGGGGAGTGGAGAAGCCAGTGAGAGCATTGAGGGAAATGACAGGTTCAACTTTGGGAGGGTCTGAGGGAGGGGTTATGTCAATGATTTCAGGTGACTCAGACACAAGGGGAGTTTCAACATCCTCTTCCGAAATATCCTCAGAGATGGCCATAAAAATCTTTTGTTCCTTACACTTGTGGCCCAGGAAATATTTGTCATCACAATTATAACAAAGGCCTTTGAGTTGGCATTCATCCATTTCAGCCCTGGTTAATTTTTGGATCTTTAATAGGGCGGAGGGAGTAGTGGGAGTGACTGGTTTAGGGTGAGGGATAAAGGAGGGTTTCCTATTTTGAGAGAATACAACCTATTGTGCTTCTTTGTCTCATTTAGTAGCCTCCACCCAACTCGAGGGTCGATCCATGAGGACATGGGACCAAATCTCCTCCTTGAGGCCACTGATAAAACACTTGTGAAAGAAGGCATCAATCATGCCTTATGTTCAAAAATCTAGGCACTCAAAGGCAGCTATGAAGTCTTCTACTATGTCTGATTGTTTCAACTTTGTCAAACAGCCCAAATGGTTGGTGTCTGTGTCAAAGCATTCATAAAGCTCAGTCACAAATTGGGTCCAAGTAATATACCCTTGATGGGAAGTTTTTCTCCATTTCCACCATTGCCAACGTTCTTGATCTAGATGGAGGTTCTTGATCTAGATGGAGAACACCATACCGGAGTTTGGCCAAGTCATCTATAATGTTGTATAAAGAGAAATAATGTTCCATTTGGGTTACCCAAACAGTGGGGTCCGAGCAATCAAATTTGGTCACATCCACCCGCGGAAGGCGTAGGTCACGTTGAAAGTGATGGGATTGAAAGGTATGGGAATGGGAGGAATGTTCACCTTCAGTCTTTGTAGGTGCTTCAGAGAAATGGTCATCTGTAGGCATCTTCAGTTTGGTGCAGAGTGAGGAAAAGACAGATTCAAGCTGGGTGGTCAGTTCTTGTTTGACTTCCTCCATTGAGGAATGCATGGTTGTATTTATGGTAGCATTGATGGATGAATCCATGGAGGCAACAATAGCATTGAGTTGTTTCACTTCTTTTGGGGTTTCGAGGAAACTAGATTGCAAGGTGTTGAAGTGATTTTCTAGGTCTTGGCTACGGGTATGGGCCATGAGGATGGGTGACCTGAAAAGGGGATGGCGGGGTCAAAAACTTTGCTGAAAAATGATATGGATGAATGTGATGAGGGAGAAGAGATGAATCCAATGTAATAGGTCTCAAATAATGGTGAAAATTTTTCCAGACTCCGGTCTGAAGAATATTATGCTAATGAAATCCCCAAATGCTTAATCAGAAAGAAAGGTGTATTTAATTGGCAACCCGAACATAGTTGCACGACAAAAGATCTTGTATATTTTAATTTGTTTCTGTTTCTGTTCCCCGAGAGTTAGGTATTCAAGGGTTCTACAGACAAGATTTTTCCCTGTGTTATAGCTCTCTGATATATGTGCAGGGTCCAATAGTAGTACTCGACCCAATATCTCAGGGCACTAACTAAGGAGGATAGACTGTACCGTTAGTTGTACTACCCGACTACCCAGGTACTAGAGAGTATCTTCTTGAGTGTTGTTCTCAGTGACACTATAGCAGTCTGGCTACCGATAGGATTATCTAAAGAGGGCTTCAAGAAATCTAGGCTGATCCATACACAGGTGATGTCTGATGCGCTACCACTCGAAGGAGTACCAACAGGGGTTACAACAGTGGCCAACATATGTGCGCTTAAGAACCACTTGTATTTATTGCATGTATGAATCCCTCAACTGCGGGTTTATGCGCGTAACGATAGATATCTGTGGCTTAAAGACGCTCGAATACGTCTCTACCTTGGAAAAAAAATTCCCACAATCTCTGCCAAGGAAAGTGCTCTGATACCACTTGCAATATACCAGATATAAAAAGTATACAGAACATAAATGAAATGCTAGAAATGGCAGAATAACAGTAATATAACCAGCATAATCTTCACAATAACACATAAATGATATGAGAACAACAACAAAAATAACACTTTGATTCAGAAAGCAATGTTCATAGGCCTCTTTGAGGGGGCAACCTCCAATCGAGCAACACTCTGTTACAATAATCTTCAAGCTAGGGTTTTCATACCCTCGACCCTTATTTATACTAAATATGTCTATCAAGAGAAACATATAGAGGAAGATCCTTCTAGAAGTGGAAGCTTTTATTAGGTCTTCTTACATCCACTTTATTCTATTTTATTGAAA
>CBVK0101417922.1:0-28903 GCA_900067695.1 Picea abies | reverse complement strand
TATTACATCCGAATATATTGATCTACCTATGTGCGGGTTAGGACCCTAACATAACTGGGGAACTCTTCAGGTGAACCAAAGGAGTATAATGACTCATAGGATTGGTATGACTCAGATAAAAGAAGATTAACCAACTATAATACAAGACTCAAACATGTGTTGTGTTCAAGGATGACAACAAAAAATTTCCATAACGCTTTCCAAAACTTGACCCACTTCCCTCAAAATTCCCCCCCACCATTGTTAGTACCTCTTTTTTTTTTAACAAGCTTAAGGAGGATAGCATATGCTCGATATAGCTCATCTTCGATGAGTCCCTCATCACATGTTTAACAAACTTGAAGAAGGAGGGGTTTGATCCCATATGGGTCCTTCAATGTATAATTTTATGAGCTCAAAGAAGGTAAACTTGGTGGTCTTTTCATGTTTAGAGAGTCTGAAAAGATCTTAAAGAAGACTTCAAGAGTGTTCTTTTTTGTAAATTTAGTCGCCAAATCCCAAAAAATTGTAAAACAATACCGGGGAGAACTCTTCTAGTTGAGATATACTAGAGTATTCATTTTTCATAATTAGTGCATCCGATCTGAAAAAGGGTTAAACTTACACCAAATAGAAACCCTTTCAGATCTTTTAACGAGTGTGAAAAGAAACAAGCTCGCTTGACAATCTTTTCATGCTTAGAGAGTCTGAAAAGATATTAAATGAGGCTTGAAAGAGTTACTTTTTCATATAGCTTTTAAGAGCCCCAAAAAGTGATAAAAGTATACTTGGTAACCTATTCTCATTTATTTATGAGCACGAGAAAGAAAAGAGACCAAGCTCATCGTTATCTGCTTTATTTTTTAACTATATTGATGCAATAGAGAATGAATATGTGCTCGAAGCATCTGCTTCATTTTTAAACGAGCTTGAAATAAAGAATGAACTATGCTCGAAGTTGGTTTCATTTTTAAATGAGATTGAAACAAAGGATGAAACTATGCTCATAAGTGGTTTCATTTTTAAGTGATCTTGAAATAGAGAATGGAACTATGCGTGAGGTTGGTTTCATTTTTAAACGAGATTGAAACAAATATTGAAACTATGCTCAAGGTTGGTTTCATTTTTAAACGAGTTTGAAATAGAGAATGAAATTGTGATCAGGGTTGGTTTCATTTTTAAAAGAGATTGAAACAAAGAATGAAACTATACTTGGGGTTGTTTTCATTTTTAAACGAGCTTGAAACCGAGAATGAAATTGTGCTCGGGGTTGGTTTCATTTTTAAATGATATTTAAACAAAGAATGAAATTGTGCTCAAGGTTGGTTTCATTTTTAAAGGAGATTGAAACCTAATGAAATTGTGCTTGGGATTGTTTTCATTTTTAAATGAGCTTGAAACTGAAAATGAACTATGCTCAGAATAATACCCATTGAATGGTTTCTTCCCAACCTAATGTCCAGGGGTTGGTACTTTTCACCCAATATGATCGGTAGAAGCTAGCGGCTTAACTCTAGGAGGATGTCCATAGGATGGAGAAATGCCCCCCAAGATTGTTTCATCCGTCGACTCTTCTTTTGCACCCAATTAGACTCCTAGATACTAATAGGAATATGTTCACTATAGAGGGATCAAGAAACAGGATCAACTGGCACAAGCAGAGGAAATCAAGGTTTAGGTACTAGATCTAGTGGAAGACTCAACTCAATTGGACGAAGGTTTGTTTCATTTTGAACGAGATTGACACAAAAAATGAACTATGCTCATGGTTATTTGTTTCATTTTTTAACAAGCTTAACATAGAAAGCGAATTGTGCTCATGGTTATATGTTTCATTTTTTAACGAGCTTGCAATATAAAGAGAACTATGCTCATGATCCTTGACCATGGCTTCCAAGAGGTATTCATCGGATGGAAGCACAATACTTTGGAAATAATTTTTGTCAAGAGACTCAATAGGGGTAACAGGGGAAAGATCAAACTCCAAAATCCCCATTGAAGGGTTCACCATGTCAAATATTGGATCTAAGTCAAACAAAGTAGAGCATATAGTGAAAGGATCCTTCTCATCGAAGTTGAAGGAATGGGACATGATACCACATAATTAACATGTGGCGGATGGGATACCACTTTCATACAGGGAGCATTCAGGGAAGTCGGATGGTCGATAGTGTTAGAAAAATAGGATCACAGAGAAATTAAATAAGACAAATGTGGAAATAAAACACAGAAGATACACAACACAATAGAGACACAGATATATGTGGTTCACACAATGTGGGCTACATCCACGAGAGAAATTTCCAGGTCCTTCCTTTATTATTATCCATCAAATGAAGGGATATAACCTACAACACACCCATTGTAACTTCCTCTTCTTTCTCTCACAATATCCTCTCTCGGAAGACAATATTCATAATAATACATAGCCGCAATACAATTCCCTCATAAAAGAGGGTTTCCTTCTAGCGAAAAAAACCCTAACATAACTTCTACCATCAAATCTGTGACCTTATAATGAATGGTCCATATTTACTATGAAATTACAATATACATTTACAAGGAAAATTTTCCTTTGGGGGCTTCACTCCCGAGCACCCGTCGGGAGCCCACTTTCCTGAGACCCCCAAGCCAGGGGGATGAGCCCCCTACAACCCCCCTGCATGGAAGGTGTACATTA
The DNA here is from genome assembly GCA_900067695.1 of Picea abies. Lineage (NCBI taxonomy): Eukaryota > Viridiplantae > Streptophyta > Pinopsida > Pinales > Pinaceae > Picea > Picea abies. Next base: position 26,244 of record CBVK0101417922.1, on the reverse strand, counting down.
TTCCAGGGTGTATAGTTGTAAAATCCCCAACATCCAACTGGGATATGCCACATAAAATTTTCGAACTGTATATAAAATTAAAACATATAGAAACTCTGCAAATGCACAGATTCCTACAGAATAATAATAAAAATACACATGCAACAAACATAGGAAAAACCCATAAAAATAAATGCATGAATAATAATGAAACATGTAATTTAACACACAATTGACACTTATCTTGGTAAAAATATCACCAAATGTGTGCATACCTTCCACATTACTCCCAACCTTAGACCACACTGCTCAAAAATCTCATCACAGGGCCACCCCCGAGCTGGGACTAAACTCCTCCTAGGTAAATAAATTCCTAACCAGGCTTATGTATCTCACAAAACAAGAAAAAATCCATCACAGGTGCCAACTTGAGCTAACAACCTACAATCCCTCATTCCCCGCATGCTTGTCCCACCCTAGGAAGTGTGCCCCTTCTCTTCTCAATAGTCCCTTGGCTGCCCCACTTCCTTTCTAGGTTTCAACAACAGGCTGGACAGGAAGTCTCATAGCCCTGTAGCTGCATTTTGGAACCTTCGAGAAATCAATTCTGAACAATTCTCTCACCTAGAGAGAATTTCTCATGGGCCTGACAACCCGCCACTTCAATATCCCATGGGCATGACAACCTGCTTCTTTATTCCAACTCCTAAGCTAACCAGGTACAGGTATATGTATGGGTATGGATACGAATACAGGTACAATGACAGGAAGGTATGGAGGACAATTGAATGAGTGAGTGCATGATGATGGAATGATGGGAAAATTAACTAAGTTCGAAATATATGTATGCATGTTCCCATTTTGACACTTGCCAAGTTGAGAACTACTTTGTCCCACTTGTCCCCATCCTTATAACCTAGGATAAAATAATTATCCATACTTTATGCTTTAATAAATATTAATATAATATTCCTTTTTGTTTTAAGCTCCCTAACTTATCCCCTTATTGATTCATATTTTATGAGCACAATGAAATGACTACAGATTATTAACAGGTGCTTAACAAAAAATAATAGAGATACAGTAAAACTGGTTTTCTATTCAATAAGGAAATAAGATGAAACTGTAAAATGCAATGGAAACAAGCTTGCTGGAATGGTGGCAGCTTATCTCTAAGAAGAGATGTGACAACTGCACTCATTTGCCAGAAGATCATTACAATGAGGCTCTGAAGACATTTTTTCAATAAACAGGAATGAAAAAAACCCTATACATCCAAAAACCTAACCCTATGAGATGAAGCACCAAAAGTCATGTGGGCCCTGTCTAGGTAAGTTAGTACATCAACTTCCCAGGGTTGTAACTTTTGCATACGATCTCAATTTTAGGCGTATGATAGCCCATTGGAAAGGTATTGTAGAGGTGATTCATTTTTCAGCTTAATGATTCCTTTGGCTATTATTGAGAATCTCTATCCAGAAAAACCTTCATTTAGGCCCTTAAAATGGTCCCGGAAGTTAAAACTGCTAAAAATAGTAAATTGCCAAAATTGCCAGAAAACTGTTTTGAGCCAATTGGAAAAGGTGGGTGGCCACCGATATCCACCTGGATAAATCCTCCCTCCTTAGGAATCAATTGTATCGATTGCATTGAGTTCCCCCATCAGATGAGGAAATTTCTACTGAATTTGGCCTCGGGTGAGCCACTTGCCTTGGTGAAGGAGTTGCCCTGCTTTGACGACTCGATAAAGCTAGATCCTTTGTTGTCGAGTGCCCTTGATCTTTGTGTCCAAAATATGATCACTGGATTCTTGTTGTATGCAGTCGAGGTTGATCTATGTTGGTTCCAATTGTTCATCTACATCTGAGGTGTCCAATAATGGTGGGAAATAGGAGCGAAGGAGATCCACATTGAACATTGGATGTAGGCCAAGGAAAGGAGGAATTTTGAGCTCAAAAGCATTATCCCCCATGGCCTTGGTGATGATGTATGACCCATAATGGAGTGGGAGAATCTTCCTATGAGGTCTTGTAAGGCATTCTTTCTACAAGTGCAACCAAACTTTGTCTCCCACCTGAAACTTATCTGGCACCCGATGTTGATCATGGTGCTGCTTGTACTTGTCATTGGACTTCTGTAGGATATCCTAAACCTATTGGTGGATGTGATGGATTCACTCAATGAACCGGTTGTCTTTTTCAACTTCAGTTGGAACAGGAGATGATTCGGTCAAGGTGACCACAAGGGGAAGTGCAACATCTATGGGACCCAATTGTTGGAATTCCAACCCCATCTAAAAGGGGATGTGGTTGGTTGAGCTATGTAGGGCTCGGTTGTAGCTATGTTGGACATAGGGAAGGTTCTCATCCCATGTGTGAGGGTGCTTTGAATTATACATGCAAAGGATATGCACAATCATTTGATTTATGACCTTGGTTTGGCCATGCTAATCAATGATGTAGCCCATGCTGATCAATGATGTAGCCTAGGTAATGGACCCTATCCATGTCGAAGGAGAATTTTTCCAAGTTTGCATATAGCTTGTGCTACCGCAGGGTGTGTAGAACCTGTTGAATATGCTGCAAGTGTTCATCCCACGTCTTGCTATAAATGAGAATGTCATCCAGATACACCACTACAAAAGTATTGGTGAATGGTCGCAGGATATTGTCCATCATCCTCATGAAAGTGGTTGGAGCATTTGTTAAACCAAAGGGCATGAATAACCATTCAAAAAGGCCTTCCTTTGACTTGAAGGTGGTTTTCCATACATCTGTATGTTCTATCGAGACCTGGTGGTAGCCGAAATTCAAATCAATCTTACTGAAGTATTTGGCCCTCGTGAGCTGATCAAGAAGGTTGTCAATTCAGGGAATCGGGTACCAGTTTCTGACTATGATTTTATTAAGAGCCTGGTAATCAATGCATAGTCACCAAGTTCCATCTTTCTTCTGTACCAGCATGATTGGACTCTCACAAGGTGATGAGATATGAAGGATGTGCCCCTTGTGGAGAATTTCTTGGATTTGTTGCTTGATCTCCTCATTCTCTAATAGAGAATGACAATAGATTGACCCATTGGGCAGTAGTGCATTGGGGGTCAGATCGATGGGGTGCTTGACCTGGAAGAGCAGAGGTACCCTGGTAGGTGAGGAGAAGATATATGAGTATTCTTCCATGACCTTATCTACTTGCTTCTGTTGTGTGGAGAGGTCAGTCACAAAGACGCTAGATGTGGTTGTGATCTTTCGCTTATTCTGAGAGCGAATCACAAAGAAGACAAACTTCCCCATCTGAGAGATGACCTTCGTGCATTAATTAGCAGAGATCAAGGAAATAACACTAGGTCAGGCTACCTCGAGTATCTTGTACAATTTCCTGTTCAAAGTAATAATAACACTACGAGGCCTAGACTCATATACAACATGATGTTTCCATAAATAAGGTTGGCCGAAAAGAACATCAAAAAATTTGAGAGGAGAAACATCACACAATACCTCTTCCTTGAAGGGATTGATGTCGTATGACAGTCAACACTGTTGGTTGATGCGGAGATCACTTCCTTGGCGGAGACATCCAATGGTGTAGGGTTGTGGGTGCGGCGTTGTTGGCAGGGCCAACCACTTGATGACCTCTGCTAAGATGAGTTTCTTTTGGCTACCACTATCAATGATGAAGTGCAGTGGGGTGCATTTTACCCACATCTACGAATGGAAGAGGTGTTTTCCTTCTTCTGGCTCATCTAGTTCACTAGGCTGGAGCTTGGTGGTAGCAATGGTGGAACTAGGTTCTGCGTCAATGATCTATCTTCCCCTTTCTAGTTATGGATTAGAGTCAAAACCTGCATCTAATTCAGAGGCTTTCACTTTGGCCACCAATGACTTCTTTGAGCATCAATCAACAGTGTTATGCCAAGGGCTCTTATGGAAGTTGCACCACTTCCCGATATCTTTCTTTATACTTTTGGTGTCCTTCTTTGCTTGCATCTTAGACTGGTTGTCTTGATACTGCCCATCTTTTCTCTATCCTTTGTTCTATGGGTTGGGGTCACCCTTTCCTAGATTTTGTTGTGAGGGGTTCCTAGGCCCAAATTGCCACATTTTTTGTTTGAGCTTATGTTCGATTTTAATGGCATATCGGTAGGCCACATCCAAGGATGAGATGTCCATAAATTCCATTTCAGTCTGGATGTATCTATGCAGAGCATCACAATACTTGAGCACCAGATGTCACTTCGAATGTTTGATACCTAGCTTGGTGCACAAGGTATGGAAGATATTTGTGAAATTTGGCACTGCTTGGTCTCCTTCTTACCGCAGTGTGGACCATTTGGGAGAAAATTCGTCATAACTTATAACAGGGTAGTATTGTTCCTTAATAGCATCCATGAAGGATTCCCAGGTGGCCGTGACTGTAAATAATGAGGGTTCCTCTGTTTCCTTTTTCTCACAGAAATTTTCCCACCAATATTTGACATGGGGAACAACTTTGAGGAGAGAAAACGTAATCTTTTCTCTATTCGAAAAGTTATGGACAAAAAAATACCCTTCTAGTAGATTCAACCACTTGTCTATAGCATCTGTGTCTATCTAACCTTCAAATATAGGAATATTGAAGTTTATTTGTACCTTGAAGGGGGCGGTGCCTCCGCTTGAAGAAGATGCATTTCCTTTGTAGCCTCCGAAGGATTTGCGTGAAATTATCCATCATCTCGTTCCGTTGTTACGTGAGGGCTTCCTCAATCAACAGTTTGAAAGGATCTCATATCTCATCATATTTATTTTCTCCTTCCATGATAGGTCTCCTAGGCATGCGAGAGATTTTTTCCTCAAGAGAAACAAGCTCGAGACCCAACTCTTTGTACTCCAACCTCGTTGGGGACATGCATTAAGATGACAAGGAGAAGACCACTATGATACCACTAATCTAGATTTTATGAGTAGAACGAAATGACTACATATTATTAATAGGTTATTAACATAAAATAATAGAGATATAGTAAAACTGGTTTTCTATTCAATAAGGAAATAAGTTGAAACTGTAAAATGCGGCGGAAACAAGCTTGTTGGAATGGTGGCAGCTTATCTATGAGAAGAGATGTGATGGTTGCACTCATTCGCCAGAGGATCATTACAATGAGGCTCTGAAGGCCTTTTTACAATAAACAGGAATTCCAAAACCATAGACATCCAAAAACCTAACCCTAGGAGATGAAGCGCCAAAATTCATGTGGGCCTTGTTTGGGTAAGTTAGTACATCAACTTCCCGGGGTCATAACCTTTGCATACGATCTCCATTTTAGGTGTATGATAGCTCGTTGGAAAGGTGTCATTGAGGAGATTCATTTTGGGGGCTCAATCATGCCTTTGTCTATCATTGAGAAGCCCAATCCCTAGAAACCTTCATTTAGGCCCTCAAAATGGCCCCGGAAGTGAAAATTGCTTAAAATAGTAAATTGTCAAAATTGCCAGAAAACTATTTTGAGACAGTTGGAAAAGGTGGGTGGCCACCGATATCCACTTGGATCACTTATCCTTAAATTTTATCCCCCTTTCCCTAACTAGTGGAGTTTAGTCCCCTATACTCTTTTACATGGTTGGTCTACTGCAGTGATGCGTTTTTTATTAATATTTGTGTGTGATTACATTTACATTTACGTTACATATATATTTTCCTTTCTGCATCCTAGCTCACCAGCCTCAAAACACAACATATACACAAATTCTCTCTAGCCTCGAAATTGTGCGCACTTAATTTTATTGCACATGGTGTCCTGAAATGTGCACACTTCATCATTTTAGTGTGTAGTACATGTGCACACTATACCATGGAAGGTGCACGCAAAATGATATCAAACAACTCACCATCTTAAGTAAATTTGTATTTACATTTACAGTTGGGTTTCATACTAGGGGTATTACATTCCCCTCCCCCTTATTTATGCACTGTGCTCAGTGGAATATATACACATATACAACCAAAATTTCAAAAATACTCAAAACTATGTGGGTATTCTTCTTGCATAGAATCCTTGTGCTCCCAAGTTGCATCTTAAGAACCATACTAGGTCCATTGGAATTTTACTATCTCTATGGATCGATTCCATATTTTCTTGATCTTTCGGTCCAATATGTAAACCAAATGCACTTGAAAGGCACCTTCTTGCTCCACCTGAATCACATTCTAATCAATGACATGATTAGCATCAGGTATATACTTTTTGAGAAATGATACATGGAATGCATTATGAATAGACATTCATGCATGAAAGGAAAGGATGTATGCTATAGGCCCAATCCTCAATCCTCTCTAGGATTTCAAATGACCCAAAATAAAGAGATGCCAACTTTGAAAGATTTCCCAACTTCAAGGAACTTCTGTTGGCCTTTACTTTCAAGAATACATGGTCACCCACTTTGAATTCCCTATGATTTCTTCCCTTATCAACATAGATTTTCTTCCTGTCTTGGGAAGCCTTTAAATTATGTTTTATTTTCAACATTTTCTCTTCCATTTCCCTGAGTAATTTTGGCCCAACCACTACTCTATCTGTTGGGTTGTCCCATCTTACTGGTGTTTTGCACCTTCTTCCATAAAGTGCCTCAAATAGGTTCATCTTTAGAGATTCTTGGTATCCATTGTTATAAGAAAAATCTACTAAGTGTATATAGTCTTCCAATTTTTATGGTTTATCCATCACATACATCCTCAACATATCCTTAGTCACTTGCTTCACCCTCTTTGTTTTTCCATCTAATTCTAGATGATAATTTGTGCTAAAATTCAAATTTGTTCCAAATCCCTTAAATAGTCCTTTTCAAAATTTTGATGTGAATTTTGGATCTCTGTCAAACACAATTGTCTTTGGTATACCATGTAGTCGATCAATTTATCTCATATATATATCAACAATGTTGGCTACCTTGTGAGTGAGATTTACTGGAATAAAATGGGCAACTTTAGTAAGTTTATCCACCACTACCATGATAGAATCATGCTTCTTGTTTGTTCTGGGAAATTTGGTGATGAAATCCATTGTTACAACTTCCCATTTCCACTAAGGAATGGTTAATGGTTGTAGAAAATTAGCTGGGTGTCTATGCTTATCCTTGACCTTTTGACACTCCAAACATTTAGCAATAAAATCAATAACTTCTTTCTTCATGCCTGGCCAATAATATTGGCTCTTGACAGCTGCAATAGTTTTCTAATAACCTTGCTTCCTAGCATAAGGTACATTATGCATTTCTCTCGATATCATATTTTTCAATTCTTGAGAATTTGGTACATAAATTATGCCCCTGTACATGAGAATTTCATCATTTTCTAGCTTATAGTCTTCAATTTTCTGCTACAAAATACCTTGTTGTAATTTTGTTATTATTTCCATGTATTGTAAATCTGATTTTGTAGCATCTAAGATTATGTATTTTAGTTATTATTGGTACATGTTAATGGTTGTAACATGCAACTCATGCACCCTTCTTCTAAGTGCATTAGTGATCTTGTTCTCTTTCCCTTTGATATGATTTATATCAAAGTCATATTCACTAAGAAATTCTAACCACCTGTTTTTCCTGGCATTTAGAGTTGGTTATCCAAATAAATATTTCAGACCACTATGGTATTTCCTCAACTCGATCATTTTCCCCATCAGGTAGTGTCTCCACATATTCAAGGCATGCAGTATGGTTTCCAACTCCAAATCATGAGTAGCATAGTTCATTTCATACTCCTTCAACTTCCTTGATTCATAGCATACAACATACCCATTTTGACTGAGGAATCCACCAAAACCTTCTTTACATGCATCAATGAATACAATGAAGTCTTCATTTGGATCAATAATCCTTAGTATTGGAGCACTTGTTAATAAATACTTCAAGTGTTGGAAACTCTTTTCACAATCCAATGTCCATTGAAACTTCAAACCCTTTTTTTGCAAGAAAATGATTGGGTGTGTAATCTTTGAGAATCCTTCAATAAATCTCCTATAGTATCCTGCAAGGCCCATGAATGATATTACCTATGTCACATTCTTTGGCATTGACCATCCTCTAATGGCATCAATCTTCTTAGGATCCACTGCTATCCATTTGTATGAAATGATATGTCCCAAATAATGAATTTGCTTCTGATAAAATGAGGACTTGCTCAATTTGGCATACAATTGATGCTCCTTTAATACTTGTAATACCATCCTCAAGTGTTTCTCTTTCTTTTCCTCCAACTTAGAATATATAATAATGTCATCTAAAAATACAATGACAAACTTATCTAAGTATTCTATGAAAATACCATTCATTAAACACATAAAGACAACTAGTGCATTTAATAACCCAAATGGAACTACTGTGAACTCATATTAACCATACCTTGTTCTGAAAGTAGTCTTGTTGATGTCTTCTTCTTCAATTCTTACCTAATGATAACTTGACCTGATATCAATCTTGGAGAATATTTTTGTATCTTTCAGCTGATCAAAGAGGTCATCAATCATTGGCAAAGGATACTTATTATTCACAGTTACGTTGTTCAACCGCCTGAAGTCAGTGCAAAGTCTCAATGTTCCATCCTTTTTGTTCAAAAATAATACTGGGGAACCCCAAGGTGACACACTTGGGTGTATATAACCCTTCTTCATAATCTCTTCAAGTTTCATTTGCAATTCCTTCAATTATGGTGTACTCATCTGGTAAGGAGTCTTGGATACTGGGGTTTCTCCAAGCATCAGATTGATGGAGAAATCAATGCCTCTTTTAGGGGGTAATCCTGGTATTCCTTTAAACACATATTCAAAATCTTTTAGAACTACATAATATTCAATATTTGACACCTTATATTTAGGTGTCTCTTCCATATGTGTTGCAAATATTTGACACCCTTTTCTGTAACTTTTCTTCAACTGTAATGCTAAAATTTCTCTGATAGTTACTTCCCTGGGAATTCCATGTATCGTCCTTAGTTTCCCTTCCTCATATAAGCAAGTAAATGTCTTAGTATAATAGTCTAAGATAGCACGGTGTTGGTCTAACCAATCCATACTAATTAGGCAGTCATAGGAACCTAAAGGTATGATGTTTAAATATTCTTGGGTACTCATTCCATTCGTGTCCATTAGACATGGCTTAACCATATCATTACTTTTTCTTTTATCTTCAGTAGCCAGCTGAACCAACCAAGATTTTCCAAGCTTTCTTCTTGGAAAATGCAATCTTTCCACCATATTAGGATCTATATAAATATGACTAGCTCCTGAATAAATTAAAATAAAAATGATTTGGTTGTTGATCTTACCTTCCACTTCAATCATATGTAATTGAAACTTAGCTTGCTTGTTGTCCAAGGATGCATAGATCCTAGGTACATTTTTTCCGATGTGCTCCATTGTATAATTTTTTTGTACATTGTGAATAGTCTTCACTTTTTCACCTTTGTGAGGACAATCTCTATACATATGATCTCCCCCACAACCCCAACATTGAATAGGTTCATGCCTTGGTCTTTGCCCCTCAGTCTCAGTCATTCTAGTTTCTCTAGAATTTGGTTGTCCCTGAGGATTATTTCTGAAGAATGGTGGCTTAGTCCCCTTCTTCCTATGTTCCATCTTGTTTTTCTATTGTCTTCCCAAGAATTTTGGAAATTTGGCCTTCCTTTATGTTGATCATAAAGGCATTTAGCTCACCTTATTGTCTCCTCCAATGTTTTGGGATCATCATATTGTATCTTGTCAATGATAAATGATGGAAGCCCACTCAAATACCTATGAATCTTAACTAGATCATCCTTGATGAAAGAAACATACTTTAGAAGCTTTAAAAACCTTCTTTCATATTTATCTATGGCCACACTCCCAAGCTTGAATTAAAAGAAATCCTTCATTTTCTTGTCATAGTATCTATTAGTTAAGTATTTCTTTTCAAAATACCTCTTGAATTCCCTCCAGATAACATTTTTCTCATCAATGTGTTGCACCTCCACAAATTGGTGCCATCACATGGATTCCTTCCCTTGAGTTGATAGATGGAAATTCTTCCTTCTGCATGCAAAGAGTAATTATGAAATTCAAAATACTTCCTCGTGCCTAGAAACCATGTATTTGCATCCTCATCCTTCTTGTGCTCACCATCAAATGTAGGAGGCTTGATTTTGTTCATTTCTCCTTGTATCTTATCCACCCCAGACCTCCTCTTATGTTTCCTGATAGGGGATGGACTTGAACTACTGTTTGATCTCCTATTGGAATGCCTTAGGGAGTGATGGTGATGTCTTCCAACACTTCTTGTTCTTCTCCTCTCATCATGAGACCTTTGACTTCCTGATTTTCTTAAGTCATTCTCCTTATCCATCTTCTTTTATATTTTTTCCAAGATCTGCATTAACTCTATGTTGAATCCCTCATGTTGCTCCTTGGATTTCATAAGCCTCTCATTATCATCTTTATAACTTTGGACATCCTTTTGAAAAATTTTAATGGTATCTACCAAGTTCATTCTTTCTTCATTTCCTTCTCCAAGTCCATTTGAATGTGTACCTTCATTACCCATATTGACATACATCCCTTTGATTTCAACTTCATGGTTGTAAGCCCCCTGTGTATCTTCTATGATTCTGAAATTTGTGTTGATCCTATTCTGATCTAATTGTTGTTAACTCTACAAAATGTATAGCCAACAAAACTTGTTAGGATAAATAATTTAACAAATTCATTAAATTATGTACAATTCTGGTTCAAAATGCATCAGAATTATTTATTCTTATTTCTTGAAAAATTGACTTCCCAAATCAATTTTCTGGGTGAATATTTATATTCTACTATCCAATACCTTTCCAACACCTACTTCCGTGATCAATTTTGATTCTTGAGTAGAAAGTTATGATTATTTGAAAATTATCCATTAATTATTTTGTTCACACTTCAACTTGGTGCAAATTTGCGTTGTAATTATGAATTTTTGCACCTACTCCATTATATTTTTGGTAGGAGATAAATTTGGTTTCTTCATATACATATTTTGGACAGTATTTCCAAGTTTCACCTCTTTTTGGGCTCTGGGCTTCCAGTTATAGCCTATTGAAGTTTCAGGCCAATTAGTGTTTTTGGTTTGGAATGTTATAGGTTCCTTCTATGCCATCTCAAACATTTTTAACATGCCCATAATTTTAATTCATCTCCAACAATGTTTTCTATGGTTCAATATCTTTAAATATAATGCTCCTATGAAACAATCTGATTCCAGAGAAGAAAGTTATGGCCCTTCGAAGTTAGTTGGGTCTTAAAATTTAACCTCCATTGTTTGACCTGTAACTTCCTCATAAAATCTTTGTTTGATGAATGGTTTACACCATTAGAAATCTCTCTCCGGGCTCTTTAATTTGAGTTGCAGAGACACAATGTACCTCCATACATTTTGTTCTCATGGTTTTTGAGTAGCCAAAAACATTGTTTAGAGCCTAAAAAATGCGCTGCAAAAGGATGACCTTCGAACAGTATAAAATGTCGCAACAATTCACTAGTTTTTTGTTGTTGTAGACCATTCAAACGAATTCATGTGCAAAAATTTGAAAGTGTACACCCAAATTTAGCATGCACATCAACACCATAAGGTAGTGCATGCTCTGCACACCTATAACCAATGTGGATCACATCTCTTTCACGCCAATATCTGGTGCACACTACTTTTGTCTCACACGCCAATATCTATCACTCACAATTTTGGTTCATGCATTAATACCTGTTGCGCACAATTTTTTTGTCGCATGATAATATTCCACGTGCATTGCACTCTACGTGTCACACCATGCCAAGGTTTAGTATTTTCCCACCGTGCACCATTAATTAACCGTCATGTGACAGTGATATTTAGTATACATGCATTGCATACCAACATTGCGTGTGCACCAACAAAATTTCTCTATGCTCTGCCAATACTCAGTGCACACACCACGCGCACCAACATTATGTGTGCACACACTACATGTGACAATATTTCACATGCACCACCCAATCGGCACCATGCAGTGCTAAATTTAGTGCACACATTTGTGCACTATTATTTTTCTGTGCTTCACTAGCTCTACTCTGCACAGTGCCAAATTTAATTGCGTGCACCCGCACACAATTGTTTTTCGCACATTACCAATTCTGCACCACGCAGTTCCAAATTTAAGTGTGCACACCCACACAACGTTATTTTTCACGCATTACCAATTCTGCACCATGCAACGCCAAATTTAAGTGTGCACACTCACGCATCGTTTATTTTTCGTGCTTTAGCACTTTGCACCGCGTAATGCCAAATTTAAGTGCACACACCCGCACACCAATATTTTTCTATGCATACCAACTTATACTCCGCAACACCAAATTTTAGCACGTGCAAACATGCACCCTTATTTTCCACACATCACAAGATTTCCTTTGTGCATCATGCATTTCTAGTGCACACACCTCTGCACCTTCATTTTTATGTGGGTCAATTCCTCGTGAATTCCACTGCATAAATTAGGGGTTTTGACAAAATTTTCTCAATTTTCACCATGGAAATTCTGCAACTATGAAATTTGTTCAATTTCACTCCAATATTACCAATTCAACCTTTGTAATAACGAATCGTTGTTGGTTGACATTCTTGGGACAAATTTTTCCCAAACTCAATTCATGAATTGAGAATTTTAATCAACTAATCTCGCTCCATATGTCATGGCTTCCTTGTAACTTCAAATTCAACCAATTCTAGGTTTGAATTTTCTAGAACATTTATTAAATTAAGAATATCTCACCACTTAGCCAAATTTATGGAATTTCCCATGAATTTAACAACAAAAATTAGGGCTTTTTCCCAATTCTATGAAATTTCTTCTGAGTTTTACCATGGATGCACTGTAACTTGAAATTTTCCCACTTTGAAATCAATTCTCTGTGAAATTTTTCTTCAATTCAACTAGCTCGGCCCATCCAGGCTCAATGTTGAAAACTGGAGCTTTGATACCATATTGTAACATCCCTAGCATCTAATTGGGATATGCCACATAAAATTTTCGAACTGTATACAAAATCAAAACATACAGAAACTCTGCAAATGCATAGATTCATACAGAATAATAATAAAAATACACATGCAACAAACATAGGAAAAACCCATAAAAATAAACGCATGAATAATAATGCAACATGTAATTTAAAACACAATTGACACTTATCTTGGTAAAAATATCACCAACTACACACATACCTTCCACATTCCTCCCATCCTTAGACCACACTACTCAAAACTCTCAACAGTGGGTCAGCCCTGAGCTGGAACTAAACTCCACCCGGGTAAAGGAATTCCTAACCAGGATGATGTATCTCAGACAACAAGAAAAACTTCATCACAGGTGCCAACTCGAACTAACAACCTACAGTCCCTCATTCCCCACATGTCATTCCCACCCCAGGAAGTGTGCCCCTTCTTTGCTCAACAGTCCCTCGACTGCCCCACTTCCTTTCTAGGCTTCAACAATAGTGTTGTGGGTGGGAAATCCCTCTTACGGACTAGCATTAAGGGTTTTATCATGCATGCAGAAATGACCTAAAGATTCTTACTTTTTACCATCATCCCATGCCTAAACCCCCATTACTCATATGTAAATACAAGGCTCAAGAGATTAAGTTGGCATACCTTATTTTTTGTGCTTGATGTCGATCCATTTTCACGCTTGGTCGTTCTTTGACTGCAACTCTCCTCCCAATGTTGACCTGCACTCACTAAAGACAAACAAATAACTCCACATGCATTTGATCTATGAACTAACGGGTTAGAGATTTAATCAATCATACAATCAATATTCCAATAATGACAATCTCATATAGTGGGATGGGAAAAGAAATTATTTTATTAACTTCACAATGATACCTTACAATGATAAAGTCGGCTACTACTCCTCGATCTTGGTCCTGGGCTCTTCTTCCACTGTCTTCCAACTTCTTTTCTCTATACTTCTCTTTGCACAAGGATGGATAAAGGTTGGTAAAAAGGGAATGATTAATCGGGTATAGTGTCTTTACTATGATTATCCTCCTTTCAAATGGGACCCCTAACCCTTCTTTTATAGGCTAGAAGAAGCTACGTATTTGGTCGAGTGACTGGCCATGCATCGCCGAAAGGTTTAGCTAACTTACCCAAAGTTGTGTGTTCCATCAATAACTTTCCTTTTTCCATGCTTTTGTAGGTACACGTGGGCTGTCTTGGGTCAGCTAGCATATACACGTGTGCAGTAATGAAGTAGGGCATGTGGGGCTTTATAAAAGGGGTTTTTAAGAAGAGTTGTTCAATAGTGTTTTGGCAAAGAAGGAATCTGATATGGCTTGAGGCCAGGTAAGCATGTCTGGTGAAAATTAGTGCTATAACAGATGCCCCCTAATGTGTGAGGTCAGAAGAGCATCTGATGGTCGAAATACATTAACAATCTTCACCGATGTTTCGAACAAGTGAGCCCAGGGACCAGAAATCAGGAGGTGTCGTCTGCAAAATAATAATTGTCTCACCGAGGCAGGCATACCCATGCTCAGGATAAAATAAAATCATGGCTACCAATCAAATACACTATAGATCCATGTAATATAACTATATAAAGTGTAGCCATGATCAATACACAACGGAGCTACATCTCGAAATAAAAAATATATACATGTAGAGTATCCATCTTCTAGAAGTTGATAAGGCCTGATGGCTGGAGATGAGGTCTTCAGAGCTTGAGAAACAACTTCAAAATCTTCAAAAATCAGGTAGGAGTGTAATATGAGTGTATGAATTCACTACCCATAGGTATTTGATGGCTCGTCGGTCGTGGACTAGAGAATCTTGATGATCAGACTGAAGGCTTCATTGATTTTGAGAAAATACTTGATTGGTATTTGCAGATGGTTGGGCATGAGGGCAAGAGACAAACTGCAGAGGGGCCGACTTAGGCTTGGTATAAATTCCCTTGGGCAATAGCATGACAAATGACAAGACTCAGGAAACATGGCATTTGACATAAGTTCACGATGCAGGAGGCAACGCAAAGTTTCCATATGTTTGGAAGAATAACCAAATGGAGGAGGACACAACTTTATGTAACGAGAACAACCTCCTAAGGTTGTATTAAATCCCAAATCTTGATGAACAAATGGAAGGATGTGCTTTGTCCAAGGGAAACTCATTGTGTTGCAAAAAAATAAAATACTTTCCCCTTCCTCTTTTTGGGGTATATTTGAATTTTTTTGTCTTTTTCAATAATGTTAGAAAGCTTGAAAAAGAATAAAAGAATGCTATGTTACAAAGGAGGATCGAGTGTCGCAAACATACTAGTTCCAAGTGCACGGAACACAGGGATGCTTAGGGTAAAGGGACATATGCAAGAAAAGGACACTAGGGAAAAATCCTTCAGGGGCCAAAGGTGTCAAGACGCAGAGGAAAAGTTCTACAGGGCGTGCGTATAAGGCATACTTTAGATGGCTCAGTTGAGAGCAACATGGAGCCAACATTAGGCCAAATACTCGGGTATGCAAATGCGATTAATAAAACACACAATGGTAACATCCTTCGATGTAATTTTAACAAGCCCAGAGAAGGTAAGCTTGGTGGTTTTTCATATTTAGAGAGTCTGCAAAATGTAAAAGGAGACTCCAATGGGGTACCTTTTCCGAAGGTAGTCTAGTTGGTTCAAAAAAGGGGTAAACTAACACCAACAAGATGTCTATTCAAAACCATTTTAACGAGTGTGATAAAGACAAGATTACTTGGCCATTTTTTCATTTTTAAGGAGTCTAAAAAAGGCTTAACTATGGACTCTGTCGGGAATGTTCTTCTGGACCATTTTAACGAGTGTGAAAGAATAAGGTCACTCAATGAACTTTTCAATTTTAGGGAGTTTGAAAAGAGCTTAACTATGGACTCCGTGGGGGTTCCTTTTTCATAAATTTAGTCCCTTAGGCCTGAAAAAGGGGTAAAATTATACCTGAGGGTACTCTTCTATAGATCCGAGGCCTCTAGAGTATACCTTTTCTCATACAGTTAACCATCCAGATCGGAAAAGGGGTAAACTACCGCTAGACAAACGTGCCTTCAAATTTCAGTTTAGCGAGTGTGAAGGTCAACAAGATCACTCGACAATATTTTCATGTTTAGAGGGTCTAAAAAGGGCTTAAAAGAAGACTTGTTGGGGGCTACGACTCATGTATGAAACTAGTTTAGCTAGAGCCCGTTGCTAGGCTTAGACCAAGAGTCTCTTCGATAGTCAATTTGGAAAGTCTCCCAAAAGGGAAGAAAACACAAACCATGGTGTAAGTCCTCCCTCAGTATAGAAACCGTAGTCATGGCTTCAAGGATAACCTCATCTGAAGGCAATTCAAAATTTGAGAAATCATGCAAATGAGGGTCGACAGTTCCAAAGGGTGAAGTAAACTAACCATAGTCCATATGATGATGGAAGTTCTGGCTAGGACTGGTAGAGTCTATCAACAAAGAATCACGAGCATGAGGGCTTGAGGATCTAAAAACAACGATATTAGACTCAAAAGGATACTCAAGCCCACTTGGACCAAGAGAGGGAAGCAAGGATTCCCATGCCCCCATTAGATAAACCAATGGATCAATTGTTGAGACCAATTCTCGAGAGGGAACACATGATTGCACTGGTTCCTACTCAGAAGCAATTGAACACCAAGGATAAGATGCCACATAATTAACCCGTGGTGGGGTAGAGTCTACACGAACGCTAGGAACATATAAAGGGGTATTCTGAAATAATGTCAAATTAGGATGGTGATTATCAGATGCCAGCTGGTTGATAGTGACAATTCTTCCATTGTGAGGGAAATGCATCACCCGGAAGAGTGTACACACTACAACATTCATAGCATATACATAATCACGCCCGAGAAGCATATTGAAATCTAATGGGCCTTGCACCACTATAACATCGACACGGACAATGTTCCCACATAACGAGATAGGAAACAAAGGAAGAACCCCCAAATATTCACTAGGATGTCTGTCAAAAGCCAATAGTTCATGTGAAGAAGACACAAGCTTGGGAGATCCCAAGACTTTCCAAACAAAGGAGGATAAAATACTTGTAGAGGCTCCTTCATCCACAATACATTGATAAATGTTTGTTGAATTAACTTCAACCCTTATTTGAAAAGGTTCGGCAGAAGGAAGATGAGGCTCAAAAATGTCATTCCAATCAAAGGAAACCGTCCTAGGGCTTGGAGGGGGTGTTCTTGGAATGAGCAGAATGCCCCCTTGTTCTGAAAGTACTGAACCAGAAATGCTAAAAACATAGTTGGTAGACACGTCACTCCCCAAAAGAAGAGTGGGATCATTTGATGACTGCATCGACATGACCACTTTTGCAGCCAATGGCTGAATAGGTTGTGAGACTACATGGTCTAAAGGAACCTCACCCCCCAAAAAAGGACTGGGATCAGTCGATGACTACATCAACATGACCACTCTCTCAACCAATGGTTGAATAGGCTGAGAGACTACAAGGTCTAAAGGCACCTCACCCCCCAAAAGAGGAGTGGGATCAGCCAATGACTGCATCGGCATGACCACTTTCGTAACCAATGGCTGAATAGGTTGCGAGACTACATGGTCTAAAGGCACCTCACCCCCCAAAAGAGGAGTGGGATCAGCCGATGACTGCATCGACATGACCACTTTCTCAACCAATGGTTGAATAGACTGTGAGGAAACCTCAGAAGAATTAGAATCAAAATATATTGCAGATAGGGACCACAATCTTTCTACCTCTAGATTGCCAGGGCATAGATGAGTAAGGTGATCTCCATTGCAAATCTTACAAGGGAACTTAGGTTTACATCCTGTCCATCTAGGTTTCTCAATAGAATCAATGCCCCCAACATGACTAGAAGTGACTGGAATTTCCCCCCCAGCATGACTTGCAGAGGGTGGGTATCAAGCCTGAAACCTATCAAGGGTATTGAAAGCAAGTGGTCTGGAAGACAACTGAGGAACTTGAATGGATTCGAGACCCACGAAGCTCTGTGGCAAATGCAATCGACGAAATACCAAGACAAGCCCTCTATATGTGTTCTCCACTATGATTGGTATGGTTTTGGAGGGGTTATCTCCATTACCTTTCCGCACATGACCTCATGTTTAGCCCCTGTGTTAGAGGGGGGTCCCAGATAACTTTCACAATACTGGACCTTAACACTCCCTAACTCAGACTCCAATGTTTGATTCAATGGCCTTGAAGAGTTTCCTCTCCAACCTAATTCAAGGCCCATACCCTAAACTAGTTGGTTGACCCTACAAACATAAAAAGTCTAATTAATTTTAGATTAGCATTCTTTTTAAGGCTTGATTTACTCAAAAGGGGTATAGTAGTGCAACTAATGTTTCTAAGACTCTTGTGAAAAATGATGAAACTTATATGAACACTGGAAAATAATGATTATATTTCTTATTTTTTTTCTTTTTGAAATGCTTTTCAAATTAGAAGAAAACACAATGCTATGCTAATTTCTTTTTCTTTTTCAAATAACAATGCAAAAAAAAATGCCAGGAAAGAAAGAGATCTAACAATTTTTTTTTTTATATTTTCTTCCAATCAAATAAGAAATGACAAAAGATTCTAAAAGAAACTGATGAATGCACGATTCTAAAATTTCAAGCTAAAAATAAGTTTAAAAAGCTAGGAAACACAAAAAATCTTTTAAATAAAAAAGCAAGCTATGCTGGAATACAACCTAGGCTAAAACTACTTATGATAGAGATGAGAAAGAAACAAGAAAAAACTAGGAAGTAAAAACTTGGCAGGGAAGAGGATGGCTGCCTCCTCAAAATTTTCTAGAAAGACACACGACTATCACTTCAATAGCTAGCATATGCACGCAGGCTACCAAAAGACAAGATGCATATGCATGTGTTCAGGCCCACTACAGGCCATGTGTGCCTCTGGTTTTCCTCGAAAAAGGAGGACAAGCATCTAATCTTAGGCAGGGTGTACTGGTATTGAAAACCAAAACCCCTTAAAGGTGCAAAAACTTACTTTGACAAAGAAGAGGCAAGGAAACTTTAGCAAAACAAAGCTAATCCTGAGGTTTTTACCTGACTATGGACTGTTCAATCAGAGACCTAGAAGGACCCAAAATATCCCTGAGAATGATCACTTCTGTAGGGGAGAAGATGACTACCTCTTCCTAAGAATGATTTCCTAGGTTCTCAGACACACAGCTAGCACTTCATCAACAAGTGTACATACGCGGGCTGACTAAAGGTAGGGCATGTGCATACATGGGCTGTCCCACTACAAGGTGTGTATTCCTTTTAAGACTCTCAAAGAAAGAAAAGAAATAGTCTGGTAAACAGAGCAGGGAAGACTGGTATTGAGAACCAGAACCCCTGAACACTTAGACTTCTTGCAGAAACTCAAAAAAGGTAGTAAAACCAATTTTAAAATACCCAATAAAAAATCCCCAAAGAACCCTAGAGAGTCCCCAATATGGTTGCCAATTCTATTGTGGATGCTTTTTGACTGCAACTCTCCTCCCAATGCTGACCTTCACTCACTAAAGACAAACAAAGAAATCCACATGCATTTGATCTATGAACTAATGGGTTAGATATTTAATCAATCATACAATCAATATTCCAATAATGACAATCTCATATAGCGGGACGGGAAAATTAATTCTTTTATTAACATCACAATGATACCTTACAATGATAAAGTTGACTACTGCTCCTCAATCCTAGTCCTGGGCTCTTCTTCCACTGTCTTCCAACTTCTTTTCTCTATACTTCTCTTTGCACAAGGATGGCTAAAGGTTGGGACAAAGGGAATGCTTAATCAGGTATAGTTTCTTTACTATGAGTCTCCTCCTTTCAAATGGGACCCCTAACCCTTCTTTTATAGGCTAGAAGAAGCTAGGTATTTGGTCGAGTGACTGGCCATGCATGGCTGAAAGGTTTAGTTAACTTACCCAAAGCTATGTATTTTGTCAGCAACTTTCCTTTTTCCGTGCTTTTGTAGGTACACGTGGGTTGTCTTGGGTCAGCTAGCATTTACACATGTGCAGTAATGAAGCAGGGCGTGTGGGGATTTATAAAAGGGGTTTTTAAGAAGAGTTTTTCAGTAGTGTTTTGGAAAAGGAGTCTGAGATGGCCTAAGGCCAGGTAAGCATGTCTGGTGCAAATTAGGGTTATAACAAATAGGTCATGTAGGAAGTCTCAGAGACCTGTAGTTGTAGTTTGGCACCTTTAGGAAATCAATTCCTAGCAATTCTCTCACCTAGAGAGAATTTCTCATGGGCATGAAAACCCGCCTCTTTAATATCCCACGGGCCTGACAACCTGCTTCTTCATTTCATCTCCTAAGCTAACCATGTACAGGTACAAGTACTGGTATGGGTACAGATACATGTACAATGATAGGAGGGTATGGAGGACAGTTGAATGAGTGAGTGTATGATGATGGAATGATGAGAAAATGACCTAAGTCCAAACTATATGTATGGATGTTCCGAACTTGGCACTTGTCATGTTGAGAACTACTTTGGCCCACTTGTCCCCATCCTTAGAACTTAGGATACAATAATTATCCATACTTTATACTTTAAGGAATATTAATAAAATAATCCTTTTTGGCTTAATCTCCCTAACTTAGCCCCTTCTCCTTAAATTTTATCCCCCTTTCCCTAACTAGTGGAGTTTAGCCCCCCATACTCTTTTACATGGTTGGTCAACTTGGTCTGGTGCAGTGATGTGTTTTTTATTAATATTTGTTTGTGATTACATTTACATTTACATTACATATATACTATCCTTTCTCCATCCTGGCTCACCAACCTCAAAATAAAACATATACACAAAAGCTCTATGGCCTCAAAATCACATGCACTTAAGTTTGTTGGGTGCAGTATCATGGAATGTGCACACTTATCATTTTAGTGCGCATTACATGTGCGCACTATACCATGGAAGGCGCACAAAAAATTATATCAAACAACTCATCATATTAAGTACATTTGTATTTACATTTACATTTTGGTTTCGACCTAGGGGTATTACAACAGTCTTCATGAGGTGTAAATACGGCTGAAAACAAAGATCTATGAATCAGGAAGATAATCAGGCTCCACAACCAATAATCTCCCACTTGGAGACTGTTGTCAACAACTCCACCATTGTTGTATTTGCTGAAATATGATCCTTGTTGGACCTGGAAAATTTATCATCTTCACCTTAATGCTTGAAGACCAACTAAAACTGAGTAGGGAATTAGTTTCTCCCTAGTTACTCTCTTTGTTAACATGTCTTGAGGATTTTGGCTAGTATGTATCTTTTCCAACTTCAAATTTCCATCTTCCAAGATAGATCGTATGAAATTATACCTAAGCTATATATGATTAGTCTTTGAATGGAAGGTTGAGTTCTTTGCAAGATGAATGGCACTCACACTGTCAAAGTACAACCTGCTAGTCTCCTACTTCTTTCCCAATTCCTCCATAAACCTTTGTAACCAAATCATTTCTTTACTAGCCTTTGTAGCAACAAAATACTTTTCTTTTGTTGTTGAAAGTGCAACAACCTTTTGTAGTTTCGAAATCCAAATTATTGTTATTCCACCTACAATAAAAACATACCCTATGATTCTCCTCCTGCTATCTTTATCACATGCCATATATGAATCAACATATCCCTGTAGAACAGTTTTTGAACCTCCAAAACATAATTCATGAGTAGCAATACCTCTAAAATACCAGAGAATATGCTTTACTGCCTCCCAATGTTCTTTACCTAGATTGTTCATATACCTGCTCACAACTCCCACTACATGTTCAATATATGGTCTTGTGAAAACCATCGCATACAACAAGATTCCAACTTCTAATTAATAAGGGACTCTAGACATATATTTTATCTCCTCATGTGTCTTGGGACACATTTCCTTGGTTAATTTGAAATTGCTGGCCAAAGGTTTTGGATTATTCCTTCTAAACCTCTCCAACACCTTCTATATGTACTCATCCCAAGACAATGTCAATTTGTGATTTTTCCTCTCTCTTGTTATTCTCATACCAAGGATTTTCTTTGTAGCACCCAAATCCTTCATCGCAAATGAATTAGATAATTTCTTCTTGAGCACATTTATATCCTACATATTAGACCCTGCAACAAGCATGTCATCTACATACAATAGCAAGATAATATAGATTCTGTTTTCTATCCTTTTAAAATAAACAGTGATAAAAATGACATCTACTATAACCTTGTTCTGTCATAAACCTATCAAACTTCAAATACCACTACCTTGGAGGTTGCTTTGGGCCATTGAGGCTCTTCTTTAATATGCATACCAAATTTTCTTTCCCTTTGACCTCATACCCCTGTGGCTACTATATATAAATCTCTTCATCCAAATCTCCATGGAGAAAAGTTATTTTTACATCTAAATGTTCAAGATTAAAATCTTCTACTACCAGAAGACTTAAAATAGTCCTAATTGAAGTCATCTTAACAAAAAAAGAAAATATTTCATCAAAATCTATACCTTTATTTTGTGCAAACCCATTTACAACAAGTCTAGCCTTGTACCTTTTTTTTCCTCCATCTTCTTCCTTCAACTTGTAAACACATTTATTATGCAATGCTATTTTTCCTATAGGAAACTGAACCAAATCCCAAATCTATTTATTTACCAAGGAATCCATTTCCTCTTTCATTCCTTGCTCCAACTTCTTTTTAGTGTCTAACTACATTGCCTCTTCATAACATTATGGTTCACCAGAATCAACCAAAAATAAATAACACAATGAAGGAGAGTATCGTTCAAGGGGTCTACTTAACCTGGTGGATCTTCTAACAACACTTGTAAGAGTTTCAGGTAATTTCTGCTCCAATTGTTGTACATTTTGATTTTTTGGTACCTTTGTAATTTCTTTTTCAATGATCTCATCAAGCACTATGTATTTTGGTTTTATATTTTTCCCATTTCTTTCTCTACATCTGATCTTTGTACATGATATTCTCATTGAATATGCCATCTCTACTCCTAATGATTTTGTGATTTTCATAATCCCATAAGCTATAACCAAAATCATTAACACTATATCCAATAAAGCTACACTTCTTGGATTTTGACTCAAGCGTTGTTCTATTTTCTTTATCAATATGGACAAATGCTTCACAACTGAAAGTCTTCAAAAAACAATATTTTACCTTTTTACCTGTCCATGCCTCCTCTAGAATTACTCCATACAAACATTTTGAAGGTCCTGTTGACACGAAGTTTAATTTTTTACCCTTTTAACCTGAAACTTTGCCTTGTTCTAGTCTTGGAGCTGCCCTTAGTCCTAAAAAAGAGTCAAAAGTCTTTTGATTTTTTTTTTTGGGTTTTGGGATTCGGATTTTTGTGAGGTATGATATTTAGTTAGCAACTCTAGAGTCCTAGTGCCAAAATCCTAAAAAGTCTTTATATTAAAGTAATAAAAGAGAAAAAAGAAAAAGTGGGTGCTATAAGTCCCAACGCGTGTTTCACAAAGTATCCTTTAGTCATGATTAATTAAACTCTTAAACATGATAAACGATTCATTAATATTTCGCAATTCGGGTTTTCCCGTGTCAAAGTTCTTTCAAAATGTCGACCCTTGAGCACCTGATCCCCGAATTTCTGAAAACAAGCAATTAATCACTAACCTCAATTAATTAAAGAATTAATAAGAGTGATTAGCACCTAAATTAATCCCATCATGATTTCGTGATTCGAGGTTTGCTTATGACATACCTCTTGGGTACAGGCTCCTCAAAATTTTGAAATGCAAAATCGTGAATTTTTAACAAAGTTTAAAACAAAAATAAGTTAGTTTAAAAAGGGATTAATAATGACTAAACTACTTTTCTCATTTCTCATTTCCGGATTTGTTGAAAGAAATCCTTTCGAAACTCGAATTTGAAATCATCAATACGCGGCAGTATTAATAACATACAAATGGAGATATTTTTGATATGAAGGCGTATCTTCAGGCGCATCTTCCTCATTAAAACATTAATTCCTTATCGCCTGTAACAATATGCTCATCGTAAGATAGGATAAAGGCTAATAAACGTTCAATAATTCAAATTCCATTCTTGTTTTTACAAGGAGGAGTGAGTTGCATTTATCCAGGCTTATATATTTTTCCTCTGCAAACAGGTTTTTAGTCTAAACGCGAACATTATGGCACCTAGAAAGGCACCTAAGAAAAGTGAAGAAGTAGTTGAAAGCTCGAGCCCAGAAGGAGATGTCGTGTCTGATACAACACCGCATGCCATTGATTCCATCAAATCATGGAGGCAAAATTTTGAAACCTTGGACTACGAAATCAAGAATTTTCTCGATGATTCTAAAAACAAACTCTAGGACATAGTAGAGTCCGAACTTCACTAAGTAGCCACGCGCCCATGACTCATGACATACAACAATATGATCAGTTGGGATTTAGAGAGGATAGATGTGCAGACGAGAAGCATTTTGGACAGCCAAGGGGTTGTCATTGGCTCTTTCATACCGGATCATATACAAGTAATGTACAAACTATCTCCCAATTATAAGTACATTTATAATAAAGAGTTTGTAAGTGAATTTCAAAGGAAAGAATGCACAGAGGTAGATCAAACATACCCCGGCATAATCAAAGACTAGTGGAGACAGCCAACAAAATTCAGGGCCGATACCCATAACGTTTATGCCATAGCCTCATTGAATGAGTACATGGTCTATGTGGCCATGATTCTATGTAGACTTTTTGGGAAGAAAAGTCCTACCCATTTCCCTACAGAATAGGTACTCCTTTTACATGAAGCATCCGAAGGCTATAGCTTCAATTGGAACAAAATTCTATTAGATAAACTATCTAAGGAGGTTATGGAGTATCAAACTACGAGATCCAGTGGCTGACCAATAGCCTTTTACATGTTGTCATATATCATGGACACTATATGTTTCACGACTCCTTTCCCTTTGATGAATTGGAGTTGGAACCCAACCTAGACTGAACCTATTCATGAATATCATTCTAAGATTTGGGAAGAAAATGCTAAGGATTACTTTTACGAAGTTTATCATTTCATGGTGATACCAGTGCATCAGATGTTGTATGGCTGTGCACCCCCGCATATTTCAGAGTCAGTCATAAGAAACCTCAAGGTAGTTGTCAATTGGTTTATTGAGGATAATTTCTCATATATCAAGGTTTTCGGATGTTCTATCCCTCCTCATGCACTTCTGAAATTCCTCCTTGACAGAATGGTGTGCAGGGAGGTAGCTCATTAGATAATAATAGATGGTATTGGGATAGAACTGAAGACATCTCAAAAGAAGTTTTGGCCAGTCTTTCCCGTACAGATTGGAAGGCTTTCACTACTCAACTTGGGTCATTCCAAGGTTGAAGCTGCAACTCTAGAGGAGGTCAAGTTGGTGGATCTTGAACACAGGAAACACGACCCTTATCAAATAGTGGTAAGCCACATGGATCACTATGGAATGAAAGCATTTCAACATGAGGAATCCCCTTGCAATGACATTTTCAAAGGGGTCAAAACCTATGAGGAGGTGTTAGAAAAGGTACAGACATTACCATCCGACTTGAAAACCAGTATTCTAACCTTTGAGAGACACAGACAAAGTGGTTTGCTCAAGATATTGGAGGGTGAAGCAACAACACCTCCTCTAGAACAAGAAAACATTCCCCCATGCTTCAGACAGAAAGCGTACGATAAAGAAGGCACCAAGGGAAATCCACAGGGGGCCAAAGGATCTTCAAAAAATAAATAAGTCCCACAAAAAGAAAATCCAGGAGCGTAAACATAAATAAGGTCTGGGACACCTCCCGAGTCCAGTCAATCTTCCCCCCCTTCATCATCTACTATTCATGTTGATACCCCCAAAATAGCAGGGGAAATAAAATCCATAGAGTTGGGTAATCCCATGACTTCCTTAACCCCTTTACAGTCTACTTTTGGGCTCCCTTAGATAGGATTCATATATGCTAGTGACCTCGACCCTATCTCCAGAGAAGAAATACCTCCCTCTGATTACTTCTTCAGTAAAAAGAGGAAGGTTGTGTTAAAGCAGGAGATGTATATGAGACAAAATGGTATGGTAAAGAAACACATGGTGCTGGTAGATGGGCAAAACTTGGAAGAGGTAGATTTCGCTACAGAGGTAGCGAGCTCCATGGGAGATCTGGAAACAACAAATCTATTCACTATTGACAAGTGAGAT
>CBVK0101417911.1:0-17388 GCA_900067695.1 Picea abies | reverse complement strand
AGTTTTCCATAGTTCTTGGCTAGTCCAGTTATTTTTACAAACTGGGGGAAACAGGGTGTTACAGGAAGCATCACAACGTTGCTTGTCGAGCTATTCTAAATGAACAAGGTGTGATTCTGACTCAATTGAGTCAGGTTGGAGCTCTACATCGATATTAATGGAAGGTATCTCACATTCGATCGATAAAACTAACTCCAACCCATGAACGAGCTAGAAGGGTGAAAATCTAGTAGTAGCTTTTACTGCAGTCTGATATCCCCATAAAGATGGGTAGAGAATGATATGTCAGTTGGACTTACTTGTGTTAATGGTACATCATATAATGTTTTTAAGAGACCTATTGACAGCCTCAACTTGTCCATTCTCCTACAGTTAAAACAGAGACAAGTGCTCCTGCCTAAAACCCAACTTGGAAGCAAGTTCTGACATTATATCGTTATGGAAGTGACTTCAATGGTCAGTGAAAATCTCTTTCAGAACACCATACCGAGCAATGAATTGACTAAATATGAAAAACATAGTAGTCTAACCATTTCTTGAAAAAGTAGGCATGGCCTCTGCCCACTCTGTGAAGTAATCAACAACTACAATGATGTAACGATTCCTCATAGATGAAGGTGGGTGGCATGTCATAAAATCAACACCCCACTTAGTAAAAGGACTGATGATGATTACTGGAAAGAGAGGAGTAGGATGCATGTGCACTTTTCGAAAAAATATCTGGAGAGGATGGCACTTCTTAACGACCTCAATGCAATCTTTAAATATTGTTGGAAAAAGGTACCCGGTGCACAAGATCTTTTGGGTTGTCACAAACCCTGATAAGTGACTACCACACACTCCACGGTGACATTCATTGAGCACATCCTATGCTTCTTCATGGGTTAAGTAGCGACAGAGAATTGGATCAACCCCGTGATGATACAGATTTTTGCCGATAATGAGGTATCTCTTTGCCTGGTGGTGAATCCGACATTGATCATCCTATGAATAGTGTGGAGGAAACTTGAGATTATGGAGATATATAAGGATACATCCATACCAAGGATCACTAGAAGAGATAAGGAAAAAATATTCATCAAGAAATGAATCTATAATCGTGGGTTCTTAATTCTCCCTAGGAAACTCTAACATTAATTTAGCGAAAACCAAATACTTTTTCGACTTAGTAGAAACAAAGTTCAAATCGAGTTCCTGGAGAATAAAAATCCACTTATTGTACTTCCCCCCTATGATACGTTTTGTCAAGATGTATTGAAATTGTTTGACATCAACAATTACCGTGGTTTTGCATAATAAATTGTATTATTGTAGTCTTTAAATAGCATGAATAGTTGCCAAGGCTAATTTCTCAACATGTGAATAATTGAGTTTCATTCCAATCAAACCATGACTGAGGTAGTATATGACACACTCTTCTAAGCTATCTTCTTCTTTAACCAAAACCATACCAATTGTGGCTTATGCTATTGTGATATACAACAAGAAGTCCATGCTATAGTCTAGGGGACTAAGCAGAGGGGTAGACATAAGAGCTTTCTTGAGCGCATCAAATGATCATTGGGTGAAATAGTCCCAAACAAAAGGATCCTCTTTCTTTAACAAGTGCATAAATCCCTTGGTAATGTTAGCATAATTCACAATAAAACGTCAAAGTAAATTGGCCTTTCCTTGGAGACTCTACAACTAATGAATATTTCACAAGGGTGGCAACTAAACTATTTCATCCACCTTTAACAGATCAACAATGATCCATTTTTTGGATACAATGAAACCCAACATACGCCCCGATATGACATAGAAGATGCATTTATTTGGGTTCAATTGAATGATATAATGACAACATATTTTGAAAATAATTCTAAGGTGCACTAGCTGAGCCACCCTCTTCTGAGAGCTAGCATCAAGGTCATCCAGATAAGCCTCAACTATATGTTTTAAATCATAGAAGGAAAGTGGCATGGCCCACTGGAAAGTGGCTCCAATATTTTTCATACCAAAAGGCATTTTACGATACATGAAAATTCCCCAAGGACATATAAATGTCATTTTATATTGGTCCTCAACCTAGATCTTAATCTGGTTGTACCTAAAAAAATTGTCCATATAGGAGAATATTTCACTTCCTACACACTCGTCAATGATATGATCAATGAAGGGTGTGGGGAAGTTATCTTTTGAACAAGCCTTGTTCACATCGATGCGTATGGTCCCTTGTTTTTTGTCCAAGGGAATGAGATTTGACACCCATTTAGTGAGAGGGACTGGGTAAATAAAACCTGCTTTTAGTGGCTTCTCAACTTCAGCCTTAATAGCTACTACCTTCCTAAGATTAATTGGCTACAAACTCTATTGAACAGGTTTATCATTGTCATAAGACTAGGTTCGACAATTCGAGGGTCTATGCCTAGCATTTGTTCATATGACTAGGTGAATATGTCGTGGAATTATTTAAATAAAGAAGTATAGGTGCATATCTCTTCAGGAGAATAGTCTGCACCTATAAAAAAATTCTCCACAACGCCATGGGTTTTAGAAATGTTGATCACAATGGTTTTCTATATGTTATCCATGTTCCCTTAGGCATAGACGCCATGCTTTGTTAAGGGGTTCACAGACTGATCAACATTTCCACTCATGGCTTATTAGAAATATCTGCTTTCCACACAATTAATCTCAGGGATGAAGTATGATCGATGATTCATATCCTCCCATGGAATTTTCAATTCTATCATTGCCTCTATAATAACTTCGTCACAAGGAAATATGGTATCATGACATTCTAGGGAAGTTGAATAATTTTGAGCCCAGATGGGATCTGGAAACTGATTGTTCTCCTCTGTCCATGAAGGAGTCTAATCCAGGTCTACAGTAGCATGTTGGATAGATTGATAAGTGACCTCAGTTGTAGACAACAACATAGCCATCCTTGCATGCACATGACCCTCCACCAATTTGCATGGTGAGGGTAACACCCACGGATCCTATAAATACAAGGTTCTAAATGAAGCGACTCTTGTAACGGGGATCAAAGAGATCGACTTTTGGTAGTCTATTGAGGTAGCTCAAATATAATATATTAGTGCAAAAAAATCAAAAGTTACCATAAGCATAAGATACATTCTACAACCAATACTCTCAATTGTCGTCTGAGAGTTTTCAATCCACAACACTGTGGATCTAGGATTTGTCACCTAGTCAGTGCAGTTGAAAGCCAATTGGTCGATGGTTATAATATTCCCCTCATGGGGAAAGCACAAAACTCAAAACACTGACAAAATAACAATCTTCATTGCATAGGTCCAAGTCCTTCCTTACAACATATTATAGTCAAGTGGCGTGTCGACTACTTCAAATTCTACAGAAACAGACTTTACTCCTAACTGAACGAGGAAGGAGGAAATAATTATGTGCAGTCTAAATGATCGTCCATCAAAAGTGGTAAAAAGAGTAGGAGAATGTGTAAATTCTAGAGAGCCAATGGCTTTCCAACATGATAGAGACATGACACACATCAAAGCACCTTTGTCAACGACAATCCTCCTAATAAGATGTTTTGTGTAAAAAACATTAATCTAGAAGGCTACATGATAATGAAGGTAATCCTTCACTCTAGTAGTGTCAAACTTCATAACGAGTTGGTTGGAAGAGTCAGTAGCCCTAATCACAGATAACAGTGTGGCTCGTTGTGCAGGGCAACTTTGGATCACTTCTAAGGCAGACATCGTACAAGGTGTTTGAGCTAAGTCCTCAACAATAGAGTAGTTGGGAGAAACTCGGGCATTAGGATTGTGTGAAGCCCTTTTGTACACACCTTTCAGTATGTGTGGCATTGTTTATTTCTCAAGTTTTTCTATATGTAGAGGTGCCTTAGGATCTAAAGTATCTTTTCCTTTTGAGGTCCACTCAATATTACTATAATCGCAAGACCTAGTCGACAAATCCACCTCTTCTTCTTTCGTATGATTGACCATATGAACGATCGACTGATATGCATCTGAAAAGGGTGCACTTGAAGTGCCCCATTACGGATTCGAAGTGGAAGATCAACCCTTCATATTTTTCCCTTGTGGGAACAAATTTTTCAACAAAATAGGTTGTTATTGTGGTTGTTGTTTTATCAGAAGGTTGGCTTCTTCCATCTGTGGGAATTGATTATTAAAGTGATCACCCCCAAAAATCTTGCATGGGAATTTCACTTTCCTCTTTTCTTTATTTTCCCCCTCAACATTATTAGCAACATTTTTTTCGTTACCCCCACTACCTTTATTTCTCCTACCTCTCTTTTTTCCTCTAGGCTACTGAGGACCCTTTGGAGTCTTCGAATGCATAGTTTGTACATCTGAGGAATGAGTAGTCGAGTTGGTCAAACTGGGGGCCCGACCTGCCGCAGTTTGTTGACTAGACAATTGTTGCATCTGATTAAAGACCATATCTATGGATTTTCTTTGTGAGGAACCAACAATACCATCGACATGTGGTCTAGATTTCATTTTTTTCAGGTCAAGAGTTGATCATGGTGCATTTGGCATGATCTCATAGAGAATACCTGATTGAGAGTAAATTAACTCCAAGTGTTGTGCTCTAAAGATTTCATGTTCTTTCATGACCACTCCTGAAGTCACAAAATCCTTAGAAATATAAGGAAGTAATGACTTAAGAAACCATTCTAGGAGAAATTCAGGAAGAACCGTGGCCTTACTCAAACTCTTTTTTCTCCTCCATTCCCAAATAAGATTAGAAATGTAAGTGGCTTTATCTTGTTTTAAGTTAGCCAAAAAAATTGTACCAGCATCATACCGGGCATGGAGTTGAAATTGATTGAGAAAGACAATGGCCAAATCATCGAACATTGTGAACTTTGATCTCTCTAGCTCTATATACCATTTAGTAGTGTCCCTAGTGAGGGTGCGTTGGAACAATCGTAACTGGACAGAGTCATCGTTCAAGGAATTAGAAGAGCACCATAAAGGAAATGTTGTTACATGATCTCTAGGGTATTCACCATTCTTACCTTCAAATTTTGGTATATTAGAAGGAAGTTTGGTGGGGACCAAAGGCCAACTAGGGTCATGACAATTTGGATCATTCATAAACTTTGAAAAATATGGAAAATGAAGAGTTGCCAGAAAAGGTATCCTAGGCTATGACATGGAGGTAGCTTGAAAAGAAGGCCCTGGATTGAAATTGACACCAGTTTCTGAGGAAGATTTTGCGGATGGGCCAGAGCCTTCAGTATAACCTTGTTGACTCTAGTTAAATGAAGGAAGATCTCTGCCTACTTGGTTCTCGAACGAAAAATCAGGTTTTCCTCCTGTGAACCCCCTTTGCAAAGGAAGAACTCCATGCATGGGGTTATTATGACCGAGAAAGGGGTTTCCCCCTAATATTATCCCTTGCGAAGGGAAATACCCTTGCATGGGATTCCAATGGCCTTGGAAGGGGTTTCCCCTTTCGACACTGCAGATGTGGCGAAAGGATTATTTTTTAAACGACCATATAATGTGAAAGGAGTCAAAGTAGATAGCATGCTAGCAGATTTAAATCCACTACCCATAGAACCACTCCACAAGAGTGAATTCAAGGAGAAAATATGCATATAATGAACTTTTATTTTACAAATGCAAATGCAAAGGGAAAGGGAGAAAGTTCACAAGCACACACTATTACACTTTTTTTTATCTCAAACAAGAAAACAAGAAAGTAAAGGGAAATAAAGATTGCAAACAGATGACTAGACACCCTATAAGAAACTGTACTAATAGAAAGTATAGTGTAATATACACCCAAAAGATATTTATAAAACCCTAAAACCATTAAAAGACAAAAACAACCTTGATTAACAAAGAAAGTTCAAAAATATTTTTAGGATTTTCTTATAATCTTGAAAACAAAGAAAACAATTTCTGAAACCACACAACATCTCTATAGACTCAACAAGACCTAGAAACATCTCACAACACAACAACCCCAACTTCCAGTGATATGGAAAGAGTAAAAAAACCTAACTTAGAACATGTACACCATTGCCTAAGAAACAAGTAGCGTACATACACGACTGTACCAAAGGAAACCCACATATACCTTATAAAAGTCTCTCAAACTGAGAGAGAAAGGCCTGGAAGACTCAAACATGATTGTAGGGATCCAACGAATGTTAAATAAAGGCTTAAAACACAGAAAAAGCTTCTAAGGAAATGAAAAAATCAAGTACCCCTAACAACCCAAAAAGGGAGAATCCCAAGTATGGTTTCCAGTTCTGTTACAGAAAACTAAGTCCTATGGATATGGGTTAGGGACACAACAGAGTCGAACCCTGAAAGACCACTTTCAAACTATAAATAGTCAGTTAATTAAAAGTAATTACTTTGTAATAACTAACTTTTCACAAGAAAACAAAGAGAACATACATGGAATCCAATGTTTAAAGTCGATCCCACTCAAGAACTTTTTCTCCAGAACTCTTGCAGAACAATCTCCTAAAACTCCTGCAAACAAAGAGACAAGCCACTTGCAAATATGTAGTTATTTGTTAACTAACTAAACATGATCATTCCAATTTGCATAATATATTCAAAACAAGATAAAAATAATCTCATTAAAAGCATGGATCAACAAACTGAACTGGATGAGAACAAGAGATCTTTCATTAAAAACAACATAGAAATTGGTTACAACCTATAACCATTGCGGCATGGTCCCGAAACTAGGCTCCAAGTTCCTCCATCTTAGAATACCTCCAGCTTACAGTAGCAACATTCCTATTATGTTGTTGTCTTTCATTGGACTAGTACCTATATGACTTCAATGCTAATGGGAGATCAGATTGTACTCCATTGTATACAGATATCTTCAGATTCATTTTGATATTGCATTTCACTGGGACTTGTTCATGACTATGACAGCCTATGGCATGTTTCCACTTTGTATTGCCTATTCATAGCCATGAACAACTATTCGGTATATTTCCACATGGATCTGTAGTGTAATTCAAATTGGCAGCCATGTGTACAAAGTCATTATGGATTGTAATATTCTCATGAGAAACTAGAACTTCCAGATGAGTCTCCATTACTTCACTTCTCAGAATTATAATATATTTCGGCCATCGCAGATACTCCTCTGACCTCACACATTAAGGGGCATCTGTTATAGAAAATTTTGCCTCACCCCGTGCAACTTGCTTGGATGGCCTTTCCATTTCCCTATGCAGACTTGAAGTCCCCTTTTGTACCTTCCAGAGACAACAAATCACATTTTTCCACATATACGTGCCCTGCCAGTTAGACAACATGCGTATATGTAGGTTTCTCCACTATAACCCGCGTACATCGGGTTTGGTGCTCAAAATTAAAAATTATGTCGAGTTTCCATGTCACGTCAAGAGATCCATGATCCTTAACCTTCCATATACTAGAAACTCTATGAATCGACCCTTCAGTTCCATTTGAAGGCTATAAATTGAACCATATCCAAGCCTTGGAAAATAAGAGAATTCAACTTTTGAGAGCAAATATACTCTGGAGAAATTTCACTTCACATTGAGTCTGCATCACTTTATCCTTTAAAGTATAAACTCATTGTTCAACCCCCAAGCTCTTCCTTATTTT
Organism: Picea abies; assembly: GCA_900067695.1. NCBI lineage: Eukaryota > Viridiplantae > Streptophyta > Pinopsida > Pinales > Pinaceae > Picea > Picea abies. The sequence continues at coordinate 9,778 of CBVK0101417911.1, read as the reverse complement.
TGATGGAGAACCTCATTTTCTCCTTTATATGATCTTGTCATTGGTAGAGGATTGAAGTGGTAGAGGCCCAGCTGGAGGGACTTAGTTTCTCGGTTCTGATATGTGCCGGTACAAAAGTTTCTCACATATATACTTTTGTTGATTATCTTAATAGAAATACTATTTTCTCGTCCAATTGATATCTTGAAAATATTTGAATTATTATTCCATGGGCATATTTGTCATGAATTTTAATGGATTATGCTAGTCTATATGCTAACAATATATATTATCACCATATGCTTGCATATCTTTGTTGTTGAGGACAAGTTGCAGGTATAAATATTTGAGTTGTGTGTTCAACAATGATCTTCATCGAACATCCGAATGAGGTAGACTCTTGAACTTGTCTTGTTATCATTTCATTTATATAGCATACTTGGGATTAGAGTTGATTTCTGCATGTCATTCCATCTGTTGTGGTTTACCCCAGGCCATAGAGACATTTTCCTCATAACAATGATGACTAGTGTCATCGAAAAACCCTAGGAACACCAAAGAATCATGTGACATCATCCAACCAAGCAAAAACATCATAAGCACTGCTAATGCAAAAAGAGAACTACACTATCACTGTTTACAACAATATAAAAAAATTACAAGAGGACCACCTGAGCGAAAACACTCAGGAATAATACTTTTTCAAATAGATCCCATTTATAGGCTCTAAAAGTGCATTCCCTTCAAAATATTATAACTAATAGGATCCCTTCTGTAGGGACCATTTCACAATGTAAAGGTCATACCACAACGGATTAAACGTGCCTTCCCACAAGGCGGATTTGTCCTGGTCATAGACCAAAACAAGGTCACCTTCAGAGAAAATCCTTGGGTGCACAAATTTATTGTACTGACTCTTAAAAAAAAAATTGTGTGCTTTGTTTGCAGTGGCAGCATCACAACGTTGCTCGTCGAGCTATTCTAAATGAACAAGGTGTGCTTCTAACTTAGTTGATTCAGGTTGGAGCTCTACATCGATCTTAAGGGAAGGTATCTCACATTCGATCGATAAAACTGACTCCAACCCATGAACGAGCTAGAAGGGTGAAAAACCAGTAGTAGCTTTTACTGCAGTCTGATATCCCCATAAAGATGGGTAGAGAATGATATGCCAGTTGGACTTACTTGCGTTAATGGCACGTCGTATAATTTTTTTAAGAGACCTATTGACTGCCTCAACTTGTCCATTCTCCTACAACTAACACAGAGACAAGTACTCCTGCCTAAAACCCAACTTGGAAGCAAGTTCTGACATTATCTTGTTATGGAAGTGAATTCCATGGTCAATGAAAATCTCTTTCAGAACGCTGTACCGAGCAATGAATTGACTAAATATGAAAAACATGGTAGTATAACCATTTCTTGAAAAAGTAGGCATGGCCTTTGCCCACTCTATGAAGTAATCAACAACTACAATGATGTAATGATTCCCCATAGACGAAGGTGGGTGGCATGTCATAAAATCAACACCCCACTTAGTAAAATGATTGATGATGATTACTAGAAAGAGAGGAGTAGGATGCATGTGCACTTTTCGAAAAAATATCTGGAAAGGATGGCACTTCTTGACAACCTCAATGCAATCTTTAAATATTGTTGGAAAAAAAGTACTCAGTGCACAAGATCTTTTGGGTTGTCACAAACCCTGATAAGTGATTGCCACACACTCCATTGTGACAGTCATTAAGCACATCCTATGCTTCTTCATGGGTTAAGTAGTGACATAGAATTGGATCAACCCCATGACGATACAGTGTTTTGTTGATAATGAGGTAACTCTTTGCCTGGTGGTGAATCCGACGTTGATCATCCTGTGAATAGTGTGGAGGAAACTTGAGATTATGGAGAGATATAAGGATACATCCATACCAAGGATCACTAGAAGAGATAAGGAACAAATTTTCATCAAGAAATGAATCTGTAATCATGGGTTCTTAATTCTCCCTAGGAAACTCTAACATTAATTCAGCAAAAACCAAATACTTTTTCGACTTAGCAGAAACAAAGTTCAAATCGAGTTCTTGGAGAATAACAATCCACTTATTGTACTTCCCCCCTATGATACGTTGTTTCAAGGCATATTGAAATTGATTGACATCAACAATTACTGTGGTTTTACATAATAAAATGTAATGTTGTAGTCTTTAAATAGCATGAATAGTTGCCAAGGCTAATTTCTCAACATGTGAATAATTGAGTTTCATTCCAATCAAACCACGACTGAGGTAGTATATGACACGCTCTTCTAAGCTATCTTCTTCTTTAACCAAAACCATACCAATTGTGGCTTATGCTGCTGTGATATACAACAAGAATTCCATGTTATAGTCTGGGGGAGTAAGTAGAGGGGTAGACATAAGAGCTTTCTTGAGCGCATCAAATGATCATTGGCTGAAATAGTCCCAAACAAAAGGAGCCTCTTTCTTTAACAAGTGCACAAAGCCCTTGGTAATGTTAGCATAATTCACAATAAAATGTCAAAGTAAATTGGCCTTTCCTTGGAGACTCTTCAACTAATGAATATTTCACAAGGGTGGAAACTAAACTATTTCCTCCACCTTTAATAGATCAACCATGATCCATTTTTTGGATACAATGAAACCCAACATACGCCCCGATATGACACAGAAGATGAATTTATTTAGGTTCAATCGAATGAGATAATGACAACATATTCTGAAAATAATTCTAAGGTGTGCTAGATGAGCCACCCGCTTCTGAGAGCTAGCATCAAGGTCATATAGATAAGCCTCAACTATATGCTTCAAATAATAGAAGGAAAGTGACATGGCCCACTGGGAAATGGCTCCAATATTTTTCATACCAAAAGGCATTTTACGATACATGAAAGTTCCCCAAGGACATATAAATGTCATTTTATATTGGTCCTCAGGATGGATCTTAATCTGGTTGTAGCGAGAAAAACCGTCCATACAGGAGAAGATTTCACTTCTTACAAACTCGTCAATGATCTGATCAATGAAGGGTGTGGGGAAGTTATCTTTTGAACAAGCCTTGTTCACATCTCGAAAATACATATAGATGTGTATGGTCCCTCATTTTTTGTCCAAGGGAACGAGATTCGACACCCATTTAGTGAGAGGGACTGGGTAAGTAAAACCCGCCTTTAGTGGCTTCTCAACTTCAGCCTTAATAGCTACTACCTTCCTCGGATTAACTAGTTGCAAACTCTATTGAATAGGTTTATCATTGTCATAAGTGAAAATTCCGTGTTTGACAATTCGAGGGTCTATGCCTGGCATTTCTTCATATGACTAGGTGAATATGTCATGGAATTATTTAAATAAAGAAGTATAGGTGCACATCTCTTCAGGAGAACATTTTGCACCAATAAAAAAATTCTCCACAACACCATGGGTTTTAGAAATGTTGATTAGAATGGTTTTCTATATGTTATCCATGTTCCCTTAGGCATAGACGCCATGCTTTGTTAAGGGTTTCACAGACTGATCAACATTTCCACTCACGGCTGATCAGAATTATTTGCTTTCCACACAATTAATCTCGGGGAGGAAGTATGATCGATGATTCATATCCTCCCATGGAATTTTCGATTCTATCATTGCTTCTATAATAACTTCATCACAAGGAAATATGGTATCATGACATTCTAGGGAAGTTAATTTTGAGCCCATATGGGATCTGGAAACTGATCGATCTCTTCTGTCCATGAAGGAGTCTGATCTAGGTCTGCAGTAGCATGTTGGATAGATTTATAAGCGACCTCAGTTGTAGACAACAACATAGCCATATTTGCATGCACATGACCCTCCACCGATTTTCACGATGAAGGTAACACCCACAGATCCTGTAAATACATGGTTCTAAATGAACTGACTCTTGTAACGGGGATCAAAGAGATCGACTTTTGGTAGTCGATCGAGGTAGCTCTAATATAATATATCGGTGCAAAAAAATCAAAAGTTACCATAAGCATAAGATACATTCCACAACCAATACTCTCAGTTGTCGTCTGAGAGTTTTCAATCCACAACACTGTGGATCTAGGATTTGTCACCGAGTCAGTGTAGTTGAAAGCCAATTGGTTGATGGTTATAATATTCCCCTTGTGGGGAAAGCACAAAACTCAAAACATTGACAAAATGACAATCTTCATTGCATAGATCCAAGTCCTTCCTTACAACATATTATAGTCGAGTGGCGTGTTGACTACTTCAAATTCTACAGAAATAGACTTTACTCCTAACTGAACGAGGAAGGAGTAAATAATTATGTGTGGTCTGAACGATCGTCCATCAAAAGTGGTCAAAAGAGTAGGAGAAGGTGTAAATTCTAGAGATACAATAGCTTTCCAACATGATAGAGACATGACACACATCAAAGCACCTTTGTCAATGACGATCCTCCTAATAAGATGTTTTGTGTAAAAAACATTAATCTAGAAGGCTACATGATAATGAAGGTAAGCCTTCACTTCAATAGTGTCAAACTTCATAACGAGCTGGTTGGAAGAGTCAGTAGCCCTAATCACAGATAACAATGTGGCTTGTTGTGCAGGGCAACTTTGGATTACTTCTAAGGCAGACATCGTACAAGGTGTTTGAGCTAAGTCCTCAACAATAGAGTAGTTGGGAGAAACTCAGGCATTAGGATTGTGAGAAGCCATTTTGTACACACATTTCAGTATGTGTGGCATTGTTTCTTTCTCAGGTTTCTCTATATGTAGAGGTCCCTTAGGATCTAAAGCATCTTTTCCTTTTGAGGTCGACTCAATATTACTATAATCGCAAGACCTAGTCGACAAATCCACCTCTTCTTATTTCGTATGATTGACCATATGAATGACCAACTGATATGCATCTGACAAGGATGCACTTGAAGTGCCCCATTTCGGATTCGAGGTGGAAGATCCACCCTTCATATTTTTCCCTTGTGGGAACAAATTTTTCAACACAGTAGGTTGTTGTTATTGTGGTTGTTGTTTTATTAGAAGGTTGGCTTCTTCCATCTGTGGGAATTGATTATTAAAGTGATCACCCCTACAAATCTTGCATGGGAAGTCCACTTTCCTCTTTCTTTATTTCCCCCCTCAACATTATTAGCAACATTTTTATCGTTACCCCCACTACCTTTCTTTACCCTACCTCTCTTTTTTCCTCTAGGCTATTGAGGACCCTTTGGAGTCTTCGAATGCATAGTGTGTACATCCGAGGAATGAGTAGTCGAGGTGGTCAAACTGGGGGCCTGACTTGTCGCAGTTTGTTGACTAGACAATTGTTACATCTGATTAAAGACCATATCTATGGATTTTCTTTGTGAGGAACCAAAAATACCATCGACATGTGGTCTAGATTTCAGTTTTTTCAAGTCAAGAGTTGATCATGGTGCTTTTGGCATGATCTCAAAGAGAATACCTGATTGAGAGTAAATTAACTCCAAGTGTTGTGCTCTAAAGATTTCATGTTCTTTCATGACCACTCCTGAAGTCACAAAATCCTTAGAAATATAAGGAAGTAATGACTTAAGAAACCGTTCTAGGAGAAATTCAAGAGGAACCGTGGCCTTACTCAAACTCTTTTGTCTCCTCCATTCCCAAATAAGATCAGAAATGTGAGTGGATTTATATTGTTTAAAGTTAGCCAAAAATTTTGTACCAACATCATATCGGGCATGGAGTTGAAAGTGATTGAGAAAGACAATGGCCAAATCATCGAACGTTGTGAACTTTGATCTCTCTAGCTCTATATACCATTTAGTAGCATCCCTAGTGAGGGTGCGTTGGAACAATCGTAACTAGACAGAGTCACCATTCAAGGAATTATACGAACACCATAAAGGAAATGTCATTACATGATATCTAGGGTATTCACCATTCTTACCTTCAAATTTTGGTATATTAGAAGGCAGTTTGGTGGGGACCAAAGGCCAACTAGGGTCATGAAAATTTGGATCATTCATAAACTTTTAAAAATATGGAAAATGAAGAGTTGCCAGAAAAGGTAGCCTAGGCTGTGACATGCAGGTAGCTTGAAAAGAAGGCCCTGGATTGAAACTGACACCAGGTTTTGAGGAAGATTTTGCAGATGGGCCAGAGCCTTCAGTACAACCTTGTTGACTCTAGTTAAATGGAGGAAGACCTCTGCCTATCTGGTTCTTGAACGAAAAATCAGGTTTTCCTCCTACAAACCCCCTTTGCAAAGGAAGAACTCCATGCATGGGGTTATTCTAACCAAGAAAGGGGTTTCCCCCTAACATCATCCCTTGTGAAGGGAAATACCCTTGCATGGGATTCCAATGGCCTTGGAAGGGGTTTCCCCTATCAACACTGCAGATTTGGCGAAAGGATTACTTTTGAAACTACCAGATAATGTGAAAGGAGTCAAATTAGATAGCATGCTAGTGGATTTAAATACACTATCCATAGAACCACCCCACCCCCTGAAGGGATTAGGGTCAGAAGGTAGGAATGACCCACTCCCAATAGAAGGGAACGATAGGGGAATATAACCTCCGCCCAAAGGAACAACTTGATAGAGAATCAAAGAACTCCTTGAACTAAAGTTAGAAGTTTGGGATATTGACTGAGAACCAGTCAAGACGTTCTGCATGCTCATTGATGGCATACCAAACAAAAAAAAATTGGTTATTGAAGGTAACAACATGGATGCAGCCAAAGGATGAGTGGATCCAACAATCGACAAAGAAGAGCTACTGATTGACACATGTATGGTGGACTAAGACACACTAATCATTTGGTTAGATACACCAGGAGGGAAAATCCTGATGGTGTCGATTTTCAATGTGGGATTTGTAGGGATTCCCAACCCAGACACTTCTAGAGTGCCTTCCATTACGGCCCACCGAAGAGGGAAACTATCAGTGAAGTCTGACTTGAGGGTCGGAAGTTGTACAAGAAGTGAAGTGTAGTGTCCATTCAATGGAGGTTTGAAGGGTTGAGGGAAGTCTTCATCTCCAATATCTAATATGGTTACAACTTCTGGGGAAGAAATTTTAGTTTCTACGGGTTCCATATCTACAATCTCGACAAGACTAGTCGGTACAAAAGTGTCAGATTTATCAAGTTTATGCATCAACGGAGGTGGGGGAGGATCCAATACTTCTTCTTTCGACGTAAGACCTTGAATTCTCCTCGATTGACAAGGTGATTGATCAACCACTTTGAGTTGTCATCTCTAAGTGACTACCTTTTCACCTTCTTAAGCAATTTATGATCACATAACACCACTAGAAAATCCCTAAAAGTCACAATATTCACAAACAAAATTGCCAATATCCTGACTCATGTGGATTAGGTCCTAAGATCGCAATAGTAACAAAGTAAGGAGAGGACCTTCTGGACGAAGGCATGGGTTGATTAAGTCTCGTGGACTGATGAATAAAGGAGCGAGAAGCAATTATCCCACCTCCACTAACCAACCTTATCCGGTGCAAGTACCCACACTTCGCGAGGAACCCTCGAGTTGTACTGAAAATTGTGATACAAAATCTTCCCCATGTACCACAGGAAACCCCCCACAGTCACCTCTGAGGTTCCTAGGATAAACAACTAAGGTCACCAACTCTCAGTCAGCATACAGGGGATAAAATCGATAGTCGGGATCGAACGTATGGCTAGGGTAACTAAGCCTGAATCTCTTCTAGAAGACTATATACAAAAATGGCTAGTGTCACTTCAGAAAATATCGAATTGGGTTTGAAATTTTTAGAGGACTAATTCCAGATGAGTCAGTGTCACTTTAGGAGAACCCCCCAATATACGATCTCTCCACTATGCTCAGTTAAGCTTCGAAGGATTTATCTCCTAGACTCTCCTTTACACAACCTTGTGTTTGACTCTTGTGTTAGAGGAGCTTCCCAACTATACTTATATGAAATTGGGTTTTGCACTCCCTATCTCAGACTCCTAATTTAATTGTCTAGCCTTGGAGAAACTAACTCTCCAACCTAAACCAAGGGCATAGCCTAGACTAGTTTGTTTACCCTATAAAATGAAATGTATAATTGATTTTAGTTAGTGTTCATTTTATGGGATTTTATTTACTCAGTAGGGTTACAAATGAAACTAAATGGTGTTTTGACGGACTCAACGGAAAAAACACTTAAGAACAAAAAAGCAAGATGCAGTTTCTTCACTAAAAATATGATTGTACACAACGCTTCATGAAAGAAAAAAAAAAACTTTCTTTTGATACGCAAAGGATACAATTTATTTTATATGAAATGCACATGTTATTAGAACTTTCAAGTGCAAGACAACTAACAAGATTTTGGACTTCTTTTCATGAAAGCTACAAAAATGAAATCTTTTTTTTTTTTGTTAAATCCTGGAAAGTACAAGAATGAATTCAAGGAGAAAACATGCATATAATGAACTTTTCTTTTACAGATGAAAATGAAAAGGAAAAGGGAGAAAGTTCACAAGCACACACTATTACATTTTTGTTTTATCTCAAACAAGAAAACAAGAAAGTAAAGGGAAATAGAGATCGCAAACGGATGACTAGACACCCTATAAGAAACTGTAATAATAGAAAGTATAGTATAATATACACCCAAAAGATATTTATAAAACCCTAAAACCATTAAAAGACAAAAACAACCTTGATTAACAAAGAAAGTTCAAAAATATTTTTAGGCTTTTCTTATAATCTTGAAAACAAAGAAAACAATTTCTGAAACCACACAACATCTCTATAGACTCAGCAATACCTAGAAACATCTCACAACACAACAACCCCAACTTACAGTGATATGGAAAGAGTAAAAAAACCTAACTTAGAACATGTACACCATTTTCTAAGCAACAAGTAGCCTACATACACGACTGTACCAAAGGAAACCTGCATATACCTTATAAAAGTCTCTCAAACTGAGAGAGAAAGGCCTGGAAGACTCAAACATTATTGTAGGGATCCATAGAATGCTAAATAAAGGCTTAAAACACAGAAAAAGCTTCTAAAGAAATGAAAAAATCAAGTACCCCTAACGACCCAAAAAGGGAGAATCCCAAGTATGGTTTCCAGTTCTGTTACAGAAAACTAAGTCCTATGGCTATGGGTTAGGGACACAACAAAGTTGAACCCTGAAAGACCACTTTCAAACTATAAATAGTTAGTTAATTAAAAGTAATTTCTTTGTAATAACTAACTTTTCCCAAGAAAACAAAGAGAACATACATGGAATCCAATGTTTAAAGTCGATCCCACTCAAGAACTTTTTCTCCAGAACTCTTGCACAACAATCTCCTAAAACTCCTGCAAACAAAGAGACAAGCCACTTGGAAATATGTAGTTATCTGTTAACTAACTAAACATGATCATTCCAATTTACATAATAGATTCAAAACAAGATAAAAATAAACTCATTAAAAGCATGGATCAACAAACCGAACTGGATGAGAACAAGAGATATTTCATTAAAAACAACATAGAAATTGGTTACAACCTATAACCATTGCGGCATGGTCCCGAAACTAGGCTCCAAGTTCCTCCACCCAAGGCCAGAGATGTATTAAAGTACCTCCAATATTCTACACTCTAACAGGTCCAAAGAAGACAAAGGCTTTTGATGCAGGAGCATCGTCAACAAGCACGCATGGTAGGCCAGGGGACAACTCAACACTTTGGAATCATTTCGAAATCTTAAGTGTTGGAGGTTATTGCGAGTTTTGGAGCTGATTGAAAAATGGAAGAAGATCAAATGCTTGGAAGCTGAATGATCATGAGTGATCTGGGAG
>CBVK0101417906.1:0-10416 GCA_900067695.1 Picea abies | reverse complement strand
TGGATATTCCACTGGAACAGTTCATCCCAATAGATCTGATAAAAAAAACCTGAAATCTACACTATTTAGTTTAAATTCCTTTAGATTCCAAAATATTTAGTTTATGATTTTTGGCTTATGCATGAAATAGATAAAATGCAGAAAATAGAGATCAATAAAGTACAATCACACACCATACATAAGATAACAAAAATATTTTCTATGGGAAACCCTTATGGGAGAAAACCCAGCTAGAAGGTGAGGTTGCTCTGCTCTCTTTTCTTTGGTATAGAAATGATGCAAGTACAAAGAAAGAGGAACTCTGTTCGAAGTTGTCTTTGACTTGTGCCCTGTATGGATGCAATAGAATCCCTCTTCCTCTTTTATTCCCACATAATACCACTCTCAAATGTTTTGCTCAACTATGGAACAAGATAAAATGAAAAAGAATGGAGCCCCTTTTCCTCTTAGTGGTTAAGTATTTAACATAGCTTGATAGTCATCTAGGGGTAGGTTTTTGAATTCCTCAACCCTAAATTGTGATAAGGTTTTAGACCTTATAGAATATTATTGAAATTATATACATGAATAGCCCAATATGTGTGAGTAATTAGGGTTTCCATGGAATCCTCTAGTACCAGGGTGGTCAACACAGTAGGTCAACTTGCAGGAGGCATAACTTTTTCATATGAGCTCCAATTGATGCAATTTTTGCACCGTTGGAAAGCTCTTGGTGTGTAGAATAGTGTCGTGAGGTATAACTTATGCTAGGACATTTTTAACCCCCAAAAATGTCATTTGATGCCTCAAAATGGCCCCAGAATGTTACAGACCCCAATTTTCCAGACTGGGACCTGCCACTAAAATGGCCTTGTAGGTTGATTCCTCCAATTTTTTCCACTTTGAAAGGATCGGGATATATGAAAAAAAATACAATGATCTAATCCAGATCATAAATCCACATTTAGGTGGGATTTTGTTCCCTAAAATATTTACTGAATGAGGTGATGAAAATTTTCCTCTACCTTCTCCCCAAAGTACCACTTTTCTTTGCTTGGAAGTTATCTTTTCACCCCAATTTTCCAAAAGTCATGCTGCCATTGTCTTGTAGTTTTGGACTGCTTCTATAAAATGGTGTTCTATGCTAACTCTACTTGAGCATTTGGTGCTAATTCCTCTATGGAAGGTAGGAATTTCTCCTCCTTCTAATCCAACATGGAAGGCTCATAGAGTTTGAGATCCTCCACATTCACTATTGAATAAATCAATGGCGACTTGACGAAAGAATCACGAAATTGGGCGTAATTGGAAAACTGGAAAAATTTGAAAATTCAGAAAAAATAGGTATTTTTCATACAATGATGTCAATAGTGACGTGGATCCACGTGTCAGTTGAAATGGAAGAGGTGACGTGTATTTCCATGGTGGTAGGTACATGATGGCATGTGGAAAGTGTGGCAGGGGAAGTTGACATGGAGCCACGATGGAAGGTTCACCTTCCTAACTTGCAGAACGCCACAGTGGAAGGGGCACCTTCCTTACCTACAGAACGCCATGGTAGAAGGGGCCTCTACCTTACCTGCAGAACCTTGATTTTGGACTAGTAAAACCCTAATTTTGGGGGTCCCCTATTGGTTTTGGAAACCACCAGGGGGGGGGGGGGGGGGAATCCATGAGGATCCACCATGTCATGAGGTAAAAAACTAGAGGGATCCATTTCAGAGCCCCCTTCAGTTAACAATAGATAGGTTTGGGGGGAGAGAAATGCAACCCCAAGAATTGATCACCGTTGACCCCTTCTGATCCTCCACCGTTTGATCATGGTGGAATGCAAGTTTTGGTGTGGGGGAGAATTGTCATGGGATGGGACCTGCCCATCCCAACAACCAGTGTATGGGTGCCACATGGAAACAAAGCTATGGGGCTTGAAGGATAAGGGAATGCATGCCATGAAGAAAAGGAGAAAGGGTTAAGATAGAATATAGGGGTTGAAGAGACAGAGTGAGAGTGGCCAAAGGATGGTGTGGTAACATCTGGAGGTGGCAAGTGGGCTCAAGATGCTGCGACAACATCCAAAACAGTGGAATTCAACTAAAAATTCTTAGAAATAGTGAAATTTACCAAAACATTATGTTGTTTTTCAGGTCATTAACTTGCAGGCCATTTTGAAGGCCTAAACAATATTTTTAGAAAACCAAATTTTCACAAAATTGTGTGTACAACAATACAGACAGTTTCTACTTCTAAAATTAAAGAGCTCATAGAGAGATTTGTAATGAGCTAAATTGTTCTCCAAACGAAGCTTGAATGAGAGAGTTACAAGACAAATTGTTCTCTAAAATAATAATACAACTACTTGATGTCCCACTCACCCTCTCAGTCCCAGTGAAAAGTCTAGAGTCAAGATCATTATTTCAGTCAGATAAAAAAACATATGGGAGTGAATTGGCCCCAACCAAATTCCCAAATAATTTTGTCTGCAACCAAATTCCAAATGGAACTAACAAGTTTCCACACACTTTCTTTATCGTCATGTATGAAGGATCCCACTATCGTGTTTGACGGGGTGGCACCACAAATGAATTCTAAATACAACCACTTTATGTCTCGCTCACCCTCTCAGTCCCAGTGAAATTTCTAATGACATGATCATTCTTTCAATCACACGCTCTAGTCAATGAAATGTATAAAAGAAAGATCTCATGAAAATCAACGAAGTGAGATGAATCCCACTACACAGTATTGAGTGGAACATGGTGGTTTTGGATGGGAATGGAATTAAAAATCACTCGTGTTTTTGTATTTATATGTATGCTGGACACTAGGGTTGAAATTTGGTGTTACTCATGCTTCTCAAGGTAAAAAAATTTCCAATCACTCCTTCAGTCCCACACTCCAATCAATGAAAAGTGTGAAGGCAAGATGATGAAAATCAACGGAAAATCCTTTCATCTATAAAGCTAAATGACTCCCATTACGGGGTATTGAGTGGGACACAGGGTTTCAGATGGGACTGGATTCCAATGTCTTTATAGATATATTGTACAGTAGGGCTGAAAACTGGTGTCATTCATGTTTGTTAACGTAAAATTTTATCAGTGTTAAATGTTTTACACACAATTCATAACTAATGTTGATATTAAATTAGTCAATGTAAATAGTCATACAACCATGGATAAAATATTAAAATTAAATCAATTTTATGTATTTTTTTTTTACAATTCATCTTATATCATATACCAATAATACTATTACATTAGAGTGTTATTTATATGATTTATTTCTATGAATCGGAAAATAGATTAACTATTTGTCTATTAATAACAACGAATAAACAAATTCAAATAGGTCCTCAAAATAACGATACAATGATATCTTTAAACTTTAAAATTTTCAATCAAGATCGGACAAATCACCAAGGTACTCTATGGTGGTGGAGAAAATTATGAAAACCAATTACAACCATACGACTACTAACCAAATCCCATAGAGTTAACAAATTTCCAAAATACAAATTCTAAATATAATTAATTATTTGTCTCAATTTTATATAGAATTTTGAAGAAGTCTAAATGTTATATGAGTTGGATTTTTCTCAGCAAATATTACTAGAATTTGATTATATAACTTTTAATGTGATAGCAATTTTTCATTATTGAAATTGCATTTTTGAATATATCAATGGATTCAATGTCTTCAAAAATCCTTATTGCACTCGAATGCCTTATTGCACTAGGATTGTGCAATCTCGACAACTGATATCTACAATTCTAGTAATTCTTTTGAATTTTTAACCAAATTTTAAGAAAAAACAATCAGAAAAATCTGAAGAAGTTGATATCTACAATTCTAATAATTCTTGTGAATATTTTAATGAATTTATAGAAAAAATAGTACATCTCTAAAATATTCAAATCTTAACATATTTAGACTATGAAATTCACAAATTTCCACAAATTTTCATGGGTAAAATACAAATTCCAAATAAAATTAATTACTTACTCATCTATACAACTTTTTATTCAAGAATTGATAAATTGCCATGGTAGCATATGTGGTGTAAAAAGTTATCTAAGTAAATTACACCTAGATGGTTTATCAAACAAAAACCATAGAATTCACAAGTTTTCATATATATATATATATATATATATATATATATATATATATATATATATCAAATAAAGTTATATTTGATTTCTTAAGAATTTGGCTTTTTGGATATATGGAAACATATTAACACAAGAACTGGAGGCATTTGACAAAAGTTAAAGTTGTCTACCCCCTTATGGATCTAGTGGCATGGTACTAATAATTGTCAATGATAACTATCCTCACTACCAATTAACAAATAAATTATTCAAAATTCTTACCAAACATTATTGTTTTGTGTCCAACTTTTCCATCATAGTGAATATGGAGTTACTTTCCACAACTTACTTCACCATCATGTGCTTGCATGTGACTCAATATGGTGATGAGTCTTTCTTTACATTTAGGGTTTTTTCAAGTTAACCTAAACCATTCAATGACTTTATACAAGCATTGTGTTTGTATACATATTATGTTGGACTTGTAAGCATAGAAAATAAAGGATTGTCATGACCAAGGCATTTATTTTCTTTGGGTGTTGTTGATCTTTTGGATGACAGGCTAATTATTTTTTATATCGATAAATCTAAACCCCCTCATTTACCCCCTTCTATGGCCTTTCAAGTTCGAGTTTCTATCAAAAAAATTGTTGCTCATTAGGGTATCATTGATGAAGGAGAATCTACCTACGTGATGTTCACTTGGATCTAGAAAAGTTTAGGTTCACCTAATCTCATACTATCTACAATCACCCTTTGTGTGTATGATGGTCAACCCTCTCAACTAGAAGGGTTGTATAAAAATTGTCCCATACGATTGGTAGGAAAGAAAGTGCTTTTAGTTGTTGAGGTTATATATGAACCCTTGGATTATGACATCCTCCTAGGTCATAGTTTCATGTATGCCATCAAGGCAGTTTTCTCTTTGATATTTCACCCAATTCTCTTCTCCCATAATAGGAAAATTGTCACCATAGATCAGCTTACCTATCACGATAATGTCCCAACTCAATATTGACAATGTTTCCCATTCGTTGGGTGGAAATCAATATAATAATACACTTTATCTATTAATACCCCCCTTCCTCTCTTTTTGACATTATCCTTGGAGTCTACAAAGACTCCACATTACTTGGTGCATATTATGGACCTCCACCAATATTTACCCTGCCAAGTTCATCAAATGTTTGCATGGTATCAACATCCCAACAATCAGGTGCTTCCACACGTATTTCATCTATGACCTTATCTTTGTATCCATCTGTTACACCCACATCTCCTAGATCCTCAACTCCATCATATGGACAGCCTCACCCTCTTAGTCCCCATTTTGTTTGGGTACCTTTTTTATTCCCTCCTCTAGGAATAGTTAATACACCTATGATGGCTACATTGAGTTTACCTTGGGTATTTATGTATGGTACTTGGATACTCCTTTCCCCCTCCACCCTCCCAACCAACTCTTGGTTTGATTATGACACTCATTTATGCATTTGGAATTACAACTGCACCCTCTATGGGATCCACATAGGCCCAACCAACCCCTACCAAAGCTGGGAAAGGTGTTGAAAAAGGGGACAAAGCAAATAATAAAGGGAGCATCGATAGTTATAGAGAATCTATGGCCACTAGAAACCTTTCACCTAGAACCATACCCCCATGTGTTTTATGTGATATCACCAGCCATGCTACCAATAACTTTCCATCACTCCTTGAGCTCAAAGAAATTCCTAATTCCAATGATTTAAACACTATTCCTTCCACACTTGTTGTACAAGTAATAATCCCTAAATCATCATCCAAGCATATTAAGTCTTTGCATATAAATCACCCCTTGATTTTGTGTGATACATATGGTCATTATTCTCATCATTGGCCTAAACTACCCAAATTTCACAATGCCCTTGAATTCGTTCATCAATTGGAATCATTTTCCAAGGAACACTAAACCCCCATAGTAGAGGACCTCACTCTCAAGAAAGAAAGGTTTTTTAGGTCAATAGTAAACTGATGGTTGAAATTAGATCTCTTGATTTTAAAATTGATGAGAATTCCTTGCAAATCCTTTACCTCTCAACTTCCATGGAATCTAAACTGTCAAAAAATGTTCCATTTTCCACTGATTTCATCAAATCATCCCTTGTATCATGTCTCTTTGGTATCAACATCAATGGGGCCTTAATCCACTAGTCTTAAATCTACCTCTATAGATGTTGTGTGTGTGAACCATACCTCTCATTCCAATGGCATTGATAATGGGTTCACTTCCCCATATTCCACCACCTCATTTGGTAGTGTAGGTTCTCACATTCCCATATTTCATTTCGATGAAAAAATTTTGGAGTTCCTTACCATGCCATATTAACCTTGGGATGATATGCATCAACATTCGTTATTTTTACCACAACAACCTAGTACCTTGAACATCCAATATGCTATTGAATCAAAATATTTTCTAGATGAGCATGTGTTTTCCATATCCATAGATTATTCTTGGTATGGTGACATTATAACCTATTTACAAACCTAGAAGTTGAGTCCCTCTAACTCATATGTAACATTAGACAGATTGGAAATCCACCTTTTCCTTTCTAAAATTGCATCCAAAGTGTATACATGTATGTATGTCATATGGGGCATGCTCCTTGCACTCTACATATCCACACAGTAGGGGACATCATGCCTACCTACCCATTCGAAAACATTTCTCCCCATCCTCATCCAATGTGAGGGCGCATCATGCTTGGGGGCATGATGGCCCCTTGGGTTGATTTTAAATTTTATCATTGTCCACTCTATGCCTAGGCCCTAATGGCCTAGGTTGGGTAGACTCTCCTCTCATTCATTGAGAAGTTTGTATTATTGGCTTCACCAATGAAATATCTACACATGGCATATATTCGATGATGTATTTCCCCCATCATAATTGAGGAACATTACTTGCGGAAAATACACATAAATTCATAATTTTACTACTAATTAACTTTTTGTAACTTATAATATATAATTATACATAGATTTAACCATTGTTGATAACATTATTTAAATGTAGCTACATCATGCCAACTAACTTGAATGTTGTGTATTCACTGAGACAAACCATGTGCACAACAAAATTTGTACTGTGTGTCACAACTATTCACAACATGTGCACAATAGGCTTGGTACTATGCATGACAACTATTCCCAGTGTGTGCGACGATTCGAGCAATGTGCTAGAATCTATTACCATTACTACT
Source organism: Picea abies (assembly GCA_900067695.1). NCBI lineage: Eukaryota > Viridiplantae > Streptophyta > Pinopsida > Pinales > Pinaceae > Picea > Picea abies. The sequence continues at coordinate 3,107 of CBVK0101417906.1, read as the reverse complement.
AAAATCGACTATCATATGCATTGAAACATTGATTTATGAACAACACGATAATAAATCTCATGCAATTGTCCATACTAGTTAAAAATGTAAATGCAACTAATAATTTTCAACACAATAACATATAATTCATTCTCGTGCATAAAGTAAAATTCTCAATAGTTAAACTCATAAATTAACTCAGGAAAACAAATAAACACTTATCTTTTAAAAACAATTGTGAAACTAATTGCTTGGGAAGGACATTCCACCCAACCGTAGACTTGTTATTCCAAATCTCAACAACAAGTCACCCTCATGTTGAGGATAAGAATCCACAATAAAAGGGTGTCTCTCATAGTCCACTCACAACTGAATATCCCTCAAGCCATTGGTATTCTCCTACAACTATCCTAAATTTCCTTCAACTCTCTTCCTCTTGACCTTCTCAACCCAAGGAATGTACCCCTTCACTGCTCTCAATCCATCGAGTGTCCCANNCAACCCAAGGAATGTACCCCTTCACTGCTCTCAATCCATCGAGTGTCCCATTTGTTTATCAAGGTCTCTCTAGAATAAGTAACTGAGAATCTCTCTACTGGGAACTCAAGGGAACTCATTGCCAGGAAAACTACCAACAACAACAACAAACACTTCTTGTTACAATGCAACTCACATAATTTTTCACTCTTCAGGCCTGACAACTTGGCTCCTCAATATTTAGCTCCAAAACACTCCAAAATGCCCCCCCATGCTCCAGAATTTTCCCAGCCTTATTTCTCTATCTCATATGCTCCTTTTCCCTTCTCTCTCCTTCTTTTACATGTAGTACTCAATTTGTAAGAAAACATTTTGTATCTTCCCATATCAATTTCCACTAATTTGGATTACTTGCTTGACTTACACTCTTTCCCAAACTGATTGTACTCATCCCCCCACCCATTCTTTTTAATAAATAAGAGATGTGACTCTTACACCCACCCTCTTACATGAGTTTAATGATTGGTCTCTCATACACTCAAACATACAAATAGAAGTTGTCCCCAATGATAATAATATTCAGGAAATGAGTTGAATTAATACCCATAATTAATTTCCCCCTTGGACCCCTCTTAGACACCCTTTTATCATGTGAAAAATGCATCCCTCATCTCTGTCCATATCTCCTATCAACCGGTATCACATTTTATTTATTTAAAAATAGAAAATACATTCGCATATTACATCGCTTGGTCATAGCCACATTCATATCTACATTATGCATTAATTAAACTCAGAATTGTAGTGGGGATGTTACATTCTCCCTCCCCTACAATTGTGCGCCATGCTTGGTGCACAAAACCATGTTGAATACATATACAAATTTACATCACATTACAATATTCAGAAAATAAAGAAAAATTATGCAAATTTGTTTATTTTATTTTTACCCTCCAACAATAGTCCCAACCAAAATCTCATATTTCTCTCAACTTGTTGACCCAAGGAATGTTCCCCCTTCACTACTCTCAATCCATCGGGCTCCACCATTCTTTTATAAAGGCTATTGACATAGGTGACCATGATTATGAGATGTGTTTTCAAAACTCTAGCTGCACAAAAATGGAGTCTTGCATTCAATTTTTGTTTTCTTCAAAATTGACCAAAAATTGTGGGTATTCATGTTGCATAGTTTATTCGTGTTCCCATGTTTCATATTCAGGACAATAGAAGGTCCATTGACCCTTTACCAGTGTGATGGATTTGTTCCTGAGCACTTTAAATTTCTGGTCCAAAATGCGTACTGGTTCCACCTGGAAATTCCCTTGATTTTCCACCTGGATCACAATCCAATCAATTATGTAGTTAGAGTCAAGAACATATTTCTTTAATAATGACGCATGAAATAGAGTATGCACTCTCATGGATGAAGAAAATCCTATCATTTATGCAACTATCCCTATCTTCTCTAAGATTTCAAAAGGCCTACAATATCTTCCTTCCAACAACCCAATCTTAACGAAATTCTTTTCACTTTTACTTTTGGAAAAACATGTTCTCCCACTTTAAAATCTCTAAAACTTCTTTTCTTGTCTACATAAATTTTCTCTATATCCCATGTAGCCTTTAAATTCTTCCTGGTCTTTGTCATCTTCTCTTCCATTTCCCTCAACAAATCTAGCCCAATGATAACTGCGTCTGTTGGGTTATCCCAACTCACTGGTTTATTAAAATTCCTACCATACAAGGCTTCAAATGGGCTCATTTTTAATGAGGTTTGATACCCATTATTGTAAGAAAACTCTACTAAGTGGATACAATCTTCCCACTTTGATGGTTGGTCCATCACATACATTCTAAGAAAGTATTCAATGATTATGTTTGTCCTCTTTGTTTTCCCATCTAACTCTGGGTGATATGTTGTACTAATATTTAAGTTTTTCCCAAGACCTTTGAACAAACCTTTCCAAAAATTAGATGCGATTTTTGAATCTCCGTCTGAAATAATTTCCTTAGCTACCCCATGTAGTTTGGAAACCTCTTTCATGTAGATCTCTGCAATATTTTTTTCCTTGTGTGTTGTCTTCACAAGAATAAAATGTGTTTCGTTGGTTAATTTATCTACCATCACCATGATGGAATCAAGTTGCTTCATTGTTTTGGGAAGCTTTGTAATAAAATCTATTGTAACCACTTCCCATTTCCACTCAGGAATGGAAAATGGTTGTAGCAGCCCTATTGGATGTCTATTTTTTGTTTTCACCTTTTGGCATTCTAGACACCTAGCAATATAATTAGACACTTCTTTCTTCATTCCTCGCAAAAAATATTGGCTTCTTACAACTGCAATTATATTTTGATGTCATGGGTGCCCAACATATGGAACATTATGCATTTCCATTAGCACTATATTTTTCATCTCTCTGGAATTTGGCACATGTATTTTCCCTTTGTACATGAGGATTCCATCCTCTTTAAACTCATAATAATTAATTTTCTGTTGTAAATTTCATTGTTGTAATGTCTCCTTTATTTTTAGATAATGATGATTTGAATTTGTTGCTTCAAGAATTTTATCTTTTGAATCTGTCCTCTACATGTTGATGGATGAAATATACATTTCATGATTTCTTCTATTGAGTGCATCGACC
>CBVK0101417905.1:0-11636 GCA_900067695.1 Picea abies | reverse complement strand
GCGGTCCTGTTTTTCTAACATTACTCTATTACATCTTTTTGAGTTACATGACACGAGCATGGGGCATGCCCGCCTCATTTGTACATAGATTTATTTTTTCCACACCTTGGGAAAGGCTTGGGTCTTACATGTTCCCCTCTCCTTCCAATGGGTCGCTCTTGAAACTCCCCACAATGCTCTTTCTTACACAGACACTCTCAGTAGAAGAAACATTGATGTATTTTGGCTATACCTATGCTCCTAACCTCACACATCAGGGGCCATCTGTTATCACCATAATTTCATCCGCAAATGGTTACAGGAATCCAACATCTTCAAAACACTCATTAGTTCACTCATGGACTAAAAATGCATCTCCAAAAGGTCCAAAACTATACAACCAACAATAAAATCAGCATGCACTAAAAATACACAAGGCACACACGCACGTGCAATAGTCAGATAACGTCGTAAAAGTGCACATGCACCCGATGAGCGACTGTGGATGCAAAAAGATGCACACACCTCAAAATGATGCATTTATGATATTGGTCAGCCTTCCACCCACTTCTGGTTCAGCTTCCAAGTCGATTTGACATCCAAATCTCGGTTGAATCCGACTAGGGGGTTGGTCAAAGACCTAAAGGTGCCCTAAAGGGCCCCTTATTCACACTAAGAACTGGTTGCATAATACCTCAAAGCTATGCTATAAAAGGAAGCCATGGGTGCACTATATTTTCAAGGAATTAATTTGTATTGGTATGATGCCTATATTCTCTTGGAGGATCCTCTTTCCTTGTCAAGAGCATACAAGCACTATTTCATTTAGCCATTCATATTACCTCTTGAGTGAATGTTCTTTGGATTCTCTTCACCATTTCATTCTAGTTTGTTACTTGTAAGAAGAGATCAATATTTTGGCGTCCAAGAGACCTCCCTTGGAGGAAAAGGGGACCCAAAGTCTCCCTTTCTCTTTGGTGTTTTCTTTCCACTAATACAATCCTTTCCATTGGTGGCATGAGTGTTGTTTTCTTCTTGTTCTAATGTCCTTATGCACTCTAGTTTAATTTATTTTAATGTTCTTAGTTTAGTTCGTTGCTTATCTTTTATGTTTTATACTTCTAACTCTTTCCTTCACTGCTTTCTTGCCTAGCTAACCCAACTGGGCTTGTAAGCATCTCTATTTTTCTCATTTAGGTGATAAAAGAGATGAAACACAAGGAGTGAACATATGAACTCTGCGGAGTCAGAAAATAACCTGCTAGGAGGGTGCACCAAAGTGATCATAAGCTCAAGAGGAACCTCAAAGTTATTGAATACCTTAGAGAGAAGAATGTGCGGAAGAAGCACATACAACCAGAGTTACTGAGGACTCTGTAGAGATCTACCAGGTGGGCATTGATCCAGTGCAAGTGTGCACAAAAACACTCTGTGTTGAGTTAAGGAGAAACAAAGTTATTGAATACTCTATGAGGAAAATCTCTGCAAGGAGTTCATCGAGCAAAAGAATGCCAGGAGGGTGAGAAGTATTTCTTATTTAAGAAATCATTCAAGTTCTGAGTTTGAAGAAATCACGAGAATGCAAGGTGTGCATGGGAGATCAAAATCTTTGAGGAGATGAAACTTAGAAGGGATAATTGTTGGCATATGGGAAGACCTGGGCTTCAATGCTTCAACAACGCAACAAGAAAAACCTAACTACTGGGCCTTTCGACAACACCTGCGAAGCAAATGAAGTCTCACCTATGGTAGAGGCAGGGGTGGTTGCAGAACTTAGATGTCTACAACCTAGCCGGGACAGAGATCTGTGATTACAATACTCTAAAAAATCACTTGGCAGTTACCATTCATTAGTATTCAATGAGTATTTACTTCGCAGATAAAACCCTAATTACAGAGCAACGCAATATTCAACCAGATCTAACACATCTAAGAACTTAGCATAAGGAAACAGATTATATCTAGCATATTATTCACATCATTAGGCACTATGCTATCATATTCATCTAAACATACATTATTGCACTAAGCATTAATCACATAAACAATATAACAACCATAATGCACAAAGAAACCATAACACAGGATATGTGTGGTTCACCACAGCATGGGGCTACGTCCACCAATTCTTCTCTTCTTTATTATCTTCTGTCAAGCTTCTTACAAGCACATAGCATAAAAAACCTACTCCGAAGAGGACAGGAGATTTGCGTACACCTCGCCAAATCCTCCTTCCCTGAGTTACAACACAAATTCTCCTCACACAGTATGTGCACAAAGCACTACAAATAACCATACACTAAGCACAGAGCCTCTTACAATGACTTGCACTTAGCACAATACTTTGCACCTAGCATTAACCACACCAAACATCCAACACTTCTTACATCACCTAGATTTCTATTTATACATTACCAAAAGGGTCTAAACATGGGTAAACCGATGGGCTGACATCCCCATACCCGTTACATAAACCCTAATCCCAAAAATTCCCTAAAAATGGGTTGAGATCCAGTGATCTCTGCTTCGACTTGTGCTTCGCCTTCAACATGTCGATGTCCCGAAATAGGTCAAACCTGACCAAGGATCTCCAAAACTTGGTTAAGGGCCAATAGGCCCCCAACACTCAACTGTGACTCATCCTGAGTCACTTTGCTTTGGGTAATTATACCTCAAATGCCTCGAGCTTGGCTCGAGCTACTTTGAACTATTGCTTCACCAAGGCCTCTTGCTCGACATACTCTTGAATAACTGCCTCGTTCATAGGTCCCTCTAAGCGTTGTTCTACCGAAGTGACTACTTGTTCTAGCTCTGCTCCTCAGCCTTCAATATCCTCAAAAAGTAGGCAAGCTGCATCCTAGACTGGTTGGAGATTCTAAGTTACTTACATGACTCTTCTTTGTATGGCATGGACCTATTTTTGAGTTGTGCGTTATTCTTTGGATATTTTCATCCTCTCAACTATTGACAGGAGTTTCAGTTGCACTTGTACTGTTGTTGCTTTCTTTTTTTCCTCCTGGAGCCGAGACTCCAGTGTCTTTAGTTCAAGGTCCTCTGTAAGTCGCTCATAAGTCTACGCACTACGACTGCTTAGTTTTTTACATTCCACGACTAATGCTTGATCCTTTCAATTGCAGTCCGGGCAGTTTCTTCTCTCTAGTCTCACACTTCCTGTGGAGTGCTTGGCACTATTTGTAGCTCTAGTTCTGCAACTCTCTGTTGAAGCTACTGAATGGTTTCAACAAGCTTCGCCACCTGATTCTCCACTGGGTCTTCCTCCATTTTCTCTAAGCCTATCACAGAGTGAAGTGCTCTACGAACTGCTTCTTTAACTCCAACCTGCTCCATGAGAAGCTATTCTTTCTCTTGCTAGATCTACACTCTATTCTCTTCAAACTTTGTTTGGAGGTCATCCTTATCCTATTGTGCAACTTGGAGTTTCTCTATCACTTTCTTTTGTGCTTGCTTCAGGGCCACTGTGGCATGTTATTTTTCTTCCTGTGCATGACAAAGGCGAGCTTCGGTCGCATAAGCTATTCTGTGGAGTTGGGCAGGCTCATCTCCCAACTCTGTTTCATATGATGGCAGGGGTGCACTGGACACTATGTGGCTGGAGTGAAGGGCTTCTTGTTTTTCTTTAGTTCCCTACAAAATATCTTCCAAGGTGTCTAATACAACTGCGATAATGAAGTTGAAGTCATCGATCATGAGCACAATGTGCAGCTTTGGCTTAATAGCTTTGGACTTCTTCCGTGATGAAGGTTTCATGGGGGAAACCTTTATTTTCTTAGATGGATCTGTGTCATCAGGGGGATTCTGTGGCAGTGTTACTTTTCCTTGCTTCTACTTATATTCTTCCCCTTCTTTCTCTTCTTTTTCCACTTCATCATCACCTCCTCCACTAGGTGAATCTGAAGCAGTCTCTTCTGATTCACTGCTTAGCTCCTGTACCTCCTCTTTATTCTTCTTTCTGCTATTGCTGGGTGCATTGTATTCTTTGTGAGTAACCACTAGGTTTCCAATGAGGTCGGGGTCGAAGAGTTCTACCTAGTCGATTGGTATAAGGAAATTTTTGGGCCATTCCTTAGTGATTTCTTCCAGGTCCTCCTCTATGAGTTTATAGTATGAATAAATCTCTTCTTTACTCTCGTCTATGAGGGTAGTGATATAAAAAAAATGTCTATCTGCGTAGAACTTCACAAGGGGCATGAACCTATCTAGGGTGTTCGACATCATACGAGGGAAAGAATCAATAGCCCTCTTCAGATACATGTAGTAGGTATGGAATACTGTGTTCAAATTCCATTGTTTCCCCATATCGCTCGAATACCAGAGGGTGGTGAACTTCACAGTGAGATAAAATGGAACTCATAGCCCTAATCCTGAGCTTCGCAGAAATCCAACTCTAACTGGTTGACTAAGTAACTAGCCTAGTAAATATAGAGTCCCTCCACGCATTTCCCAGCGAGGTCAACGACAAACCCTGTGACCTACGTGGGTCTGTTCTTTTGGACTAGCTTACCATCAATCAATTAGTAAGAAAGGTGCATTATGCCATGCTGAATGGAGGCTACCTTGTATCCTTGCATCCCCTTCTCTACATCACCATAGGTATCTTTAATCCTCTGTGCCAAGGCATGGTATACAACCTTCCTTGGGTAAAATTCTTGTGGGTATGGTCCCTGCATGCTTAATCCAGTGATCCTATGGATCAACATCAGATCGACGGTGATGTGTCTGTCTAGCCATAAATAACCGCCATAGAAGCATGACATCAGGATTTTAATGCACACATTAACCTCCTGGTGTCTTCCAAAGTGTGGTATCTTCATCACATTCAGATAGTGGACCTCGCGTTGTCCATGGTCCATGTCTAGGGGATTATTTTTGACTTCTTCACCTTGGTCTTGTTCAAGTACTTGTGAGGTGTGAGCATGCCATAGCTCTTGCGATATCCTAGATTATAGTCGTTGATCTTCAAGGTCGGAATCCTCTCCAACTATGGTCTAACTACTTTTATTCCCTTTGGGAGGTACGCAATGATGATTTTGTAGTCAAAGTCCCTCGGGACATTGTCATGACTCACCACACTGGCCAGGGGTGGGATGTAGTTAGGAAGGATAGATGGGATTAACTTCGTATTTGCCAAGTCATCTCGATGCTTGGTTCTTTTCTTGGCCACAACTCAGGATGGTCTAGATCCATGAGCATTCGATGGAGAGGCTTGCACTCCTCTTGTCAATGAAGCTTGAACTCCTGCAGACATTACCTTCTCATCCATTAGATCGATTAGAATTTCCTCTAATGAATTTTCTACTGTGCTAATGTCGTCTGACATGCATACTCGAGATCAGATATCTCAGATGGATGAAAATACTCAATGCAACAGAATGGATTTCAATATCTCAATGATCACTATGCAAAATCAACTAGTTCTCCATGGGCTCGGATAATCACAATTGGAAAAAGTGTTCTCGGTGCAACAATCGACGAGATAAATAGACAACACCGTAATGGTTTCTTCCAATGGGTCGAAAATACTTAATCAATGCAATTCCATCCGTTATGGCACAGTCCTAATGGTCCAATGGTGAGATTTTGGTCCATAACTACTCTTCTAACTATTTAGGAGCGTCGGTCTAATGGTCATAATGCCTCCAATAGTTATATTTCTCTGCCATGGCAAAGTTCCATCTATGCTCTACTGATATTCCGATGAAGTTCAAATTATGGAAACCTTCCTTCTGCGAAGTTATTTCTTGAGCTTCTTGTAATTTTTCTAACTTTGCTTTCTTCTTGTTGAGCTTTTTAGACTTTTTTCTTGTAATCTGAGTTACTGGGTTACTCTTCCCATTTTGATTCTTATCTTCTCTTGGCATAGTTACTTTGTACTGTTGGCGGTCTTTCATAGGGTTCGAGTGTAATACTTCTTCTCTTTTTGGAGTAGGTGCCCTACTCTCCCGTATGGATAGGTTCTTCAAGTCTGTATATGTTCTTTCATCTTCGACAGCCAGATCCCTGGTCCTTAGCAACTTCAACTTGTTCTCTTGTTCTGCTATCAAGTGTTCTATTCTCCTAGTCACGAAGTCTATTGATTCTTTATTTTTCTGTTCTAGGCCTTCCTCTTCTTTTCTTCTTCGGATCTGATCTTGCTCAATCCAGGTCCTTCCTAGCAAAATAGAAAATGGGGCGTTGTTCTCAATAAACTTAATGACCTCAAATTATTCCTTTGTCGAAGTTCCATGAACACTCATAGATGTCCAGGTAATTCTTCCACATAGGTTGATTATCTTTCCTCTAAATAATCATATTCCTCCCAATGAGGCAATCATAACAGGTTGTCCCAAAATTTCCCAAGTTCTTTCTGTCATGATATTCACCTGTGTTTCCTCATCCAGAACACAGTCTATGTCGAAGTCTCCTATTCTTGCTTCTATGCATTCTTTGTATTTTAAGATCTCTAATATATTAGTGTCTATGTGATCATTCAGGGTTTCTTTCATCTTTAGTAATATAGTCTCTGATTCTTTTTGGGATTCTTCCATAATCTTAGTCTCTTGGCCTTTCTTATGGTTTTCTTGTTCCATATTCATTCTTTCAAGATTAGCAATCATTATAGGGAAATCCAAAACTTCATGGTACATAGCTTTACATCAAATACAACTAGGTCTTCTACTATGGCATTCCTTAGCAAGGTGTCCTCATCTTCTACAACTGTAATAAAGGGTTAATCCTCTCTTTCTATTAAATGATCCACAACTTTTCCTGTACTGCGCACTGGGGTCACAATAACTAACCTGCGAAAAATTCTTTCTAGGATCGTGCATCCATTTGTCAGTCCAAACATTCTTTCTATGCATAGGAATAACATATTCCTCACTATTTCTATCAGATATACTCATATCAAATCTTCTTTCTTCTAGCAACAGAACCATTTATTTGCACAGGGGCAGACCTCAGGTTCAACGCTTCAACAACACACCAAAAAAACCCTAACTACTGGCCCTTTCGGCAACACCTGCGAAGTAGATGAAGTCTCACCTGAGGTAGAGGCAGGGGTGGTTGCAGGACTCAAATGTTTGCAACCTAGCTGGGACACAGATCTGTGATTACAATACTCTAACAAAGCACTTGGCAATTACCATTCATCAATATTCAACTAGTATTTACTTCGCAGATAAAACCCTAATTACATAGAAACACAATATTCAACCATATCTAACACATATAAGCACTTAACATAAGGAAGAAAATCATATCTAGCATCTTATTCACATCATTAGGCACTAAGCTATCATATTCATCTAAACATACATTATTGCACTAAGCATTAATCACATAAATAGTATAACAACCATAATGCAGAAAGAAACCATAACACAGGATATACGTGGTTCACCCCAGTGTGGGCCTACGTCCACCAACTCTTCTCTTCATTATTATCTTCTATCAATCTTCTTACAGGCACATAGCATCAAAACCCTACTCCGTAGAGGACAGGAGATTTTTGTGCACCTCGCTAGATCCTCCTTCCCTGAGTTACAGCACAAAGTATCCTCACACAGTCTATGCACAAATCACTACAGATAACCATACACTAAGAATAGAGTCTCTTACAATTACTTTCACTTAGCATGATACTTAGCACCTAGCATCAACCACACCAAAAATTTGACACTTCTTACATTGCCTAGATTTCTATTTATACATTACAAAAAGGGCCTAAACATGGGTAAACTCATGGGATGACATCCCCGTACTCGTTACATAAACCCTAATGCCAAAAATTCCCTAAAAAGGGGTCGATATCCCGTGATCTCCACTTCGACTTGTGCTCCGCCTTCAGCCCGTCGAAGTCCCAAGATAGGTCAAATCTGACCAAGAATATCCAAAACTTGGTCAAGGGCAAACAATAATGTAAGAAGTGCATATGAGATGGACTTATTATAAGTCCATCAAGCTCAGAAGAGATAACATTTTCAGAGGCGTAAGCGAGACCCAAGGGAGTCAGGTTCACAGGAGATTGAACGAAGGCTGAGACCTTCGAGCGTTGGAAATATTCCAAGTCTGGGAGGAAATTGAAAGCTTAGGAGGAGGAGCAACAACAACCATCTGATCGATTGTAGAGAAGAACCTGGACCGTCAGATCTATGTCTAGTGAACAGAGGGAGTACAAAGGGAAGGAAATATCTCATCCATTAGATCTGAGCACAAAAGATTGACAATTGTATGATCAGAGGAATTTGCACGAGTCTTAACACTTGTATGCATAGGGGAAAGAATCTCTCAAGGTTTGAAACTTGAGATTCTCGAAGCATGAAGAGCCAAAGGGCCAGAATGAATCTGGACCGTTGGATCCAAATGGAATACATGTTAATGGGTCGGAAGATCCAAGGGAAGGTAGAGGTTGAAGTGTTGAAACAACTGAAGCCCGAAGAGCCGAAGAGTCGAGAGTCGTCGATCTACGAGGGGAAACATGTCACTAGATCGCGAGCTCCGAGGAAAGTTACACTGGAGTTTTATTTTGAGAATTGAAATAGCCGAAGCTTGAAGACCCAAAGCAGATAGAGGTCGTTAGATCAAAGAGGGGACATGCGTCGGAGGATCAACAACTCCAGATAAGACAATAGGAAGGCAGGAGTTTGACATTTGAGATTTTCGAAGACCGAAAATCCGAAGTGATGATAGTCATCAATGTGAAGGAGGACACGTGGAACCAGATCCAAAACTTTGGAAGAAAATGGAGGGGAAAAGGTCTAAGGACCCAGAGGAAATTTTGGTCGTTGATCAAGGAAAGAGTCGTAGGACTGTTGATCTAGTTGAGAAGGTCAAAGTCCCGAAGCAGGAGCATGACCATTGATCTAGGAGGATACATGTCAGCAGATCTTCCACTCCGAGAGATACCCAGTTTTCAAAGATGAGAGTTTGAGATTTGAGATCTTAGAAGTCCGAAAAGCTAAATTAGATCAGGGCCATCAAATCACCTGAAGTGATTTATCGTCGTCAGATCAAGAGAGGAGACGTGGAGAAGATATGAGCTCTCTGGGTAAAGTACAAAAGTGATTTGTAGCCATCAGATCAGGAGGAGACGCGATGAAGATCTGTGAACTCTGGGTAAATACCCAAAGTAATCCTAAGCCATCCGATCTAAAAGGACATGTGGCAAGATTATGCGTATTTGAGGAGGAGAAAAAGAATTTGATAATTGAGATCCCCAAAGGCCATATCCGTAGAGGAGATCTTAGACGTAGATTCATGGATATAGGTGGCAACGGATCGTTAACTCCAAAATATTGGAGTACAGAGGAAATCGAGGTTTGAGATTTCAAACACCCGAAGCCTAGAATGGCGAGGAGATCACATCCATTGATCTAGTAGGAGCAGATCTGGTCTGTATATTGAAAAGCACATATCTGAAGTGTCAATTAAAATGTTATCATCAAGATCATGAGATCGACAATTAGGAAGGATTGTGGGGCTAGGACAATATCGAATGTTAATTTTCCTCGAGCAGGCCGCAATTTCAACCACAATTTTGATAGGGAAATACATGGCAACACAAGGAGGATTGCGGGGTGAAAATTGGGTTGGTTGGAAACCACTCTTTCCTGCACCCATAATTATGCATTAGCACAAAGGCACAACCCAGAGTCATATGAAGGAAGGGGCTAGTCAAGAGGATCTAGTGCTCGCGGACTGAAGAGCACTAGAACGTGCAAATAAAGGGTGCGGGTGTCACAAAGCCTGCGCCAAAAGGAGAAAAGAGACCTATGTAAAAATCATTTTAGGTTCAATCAGGAACCCGAAGAGTTGATCTGACTCAGGAGAAAGAAAGATCCAGAGACTGGGAGGTCACAGAACCCTAGGAGGGGAGGGGGGCTACATTACAGTTTCCAAAATCCTTGTACACGTAGGCTGCAAGCTTGGACACAGAGGGCGACATTCAAAGAATCCCACTTCAGGCTTAAAAGCAACTGGTAGTTTTAACCTTTCAGCGGTGGAGATTCCAAGAGTAGTTCAGATCAATGGCTCATGGACTTTTGAAATGTCAAAATCACACAAAGTATAGCGCTAGGGAAAAGGGTTTGAATTCCCAAGGCCCAGAGCAAGCATGAGCCATTTATCTTGAGGGGGATAGGTGGCATCCGATCCAAGTGTTCGGGGAAGTGAGATTCAGGAGTTTTGAAGCGAGAAGTGCATGAAACTTCTGAAGAGCCGAGGCCTGGACTCCCGGAGTAGTTATGGACCGTTGATCTCAAATAGACAGGAGTCATCGATCTTGGGAGTAGCATATTTGGAAGCCCCAAAATGCTAAAGGTCCCGAAATGGATCTCGACCGTTTGAATCAAGAAGCCACTCGTCATCAGATCCGTCACTTTGTGAATTTTGATTTGGGAGTTTTGAAATGAGAAACAGGCCAAGTTCCCGAAGATCCAAAGCCCAAACTCCTAAAATGATCCAAGCCATTCAAAGAAAGAAGACACATGGAGGTTGATCCCTTAGTGTTAAAGCTGTCGAAGTCCCAGAGTGTTAAATCTGTCAAAGGCCCAAAGTCATGAAGTCTTGAATGGATCTCAACCATCAGTCTGCGAGAAGCCATGCGTCGCCAGATCCTTGGCTTCAGAGGTTTTGTTTGGAGGCGTACGAGGTTGAAATTTGACTTTTTCAATGGCCGAAGTCCCAAAGGGATTTCATCCATCTATCTATGATATCCACATGTCATCTGATCCAACGCTATGGAGGATTTACTTGAAGAAGGATCCAAGGGACAAGTGGCATAAATCCGTGAATTCCAGATAAAGGTCCAAAGTCAGTATCGATCATTCGATTCAAGAGGACATGCATCAATATATAGCCAGCTTCGAGTTAAAGCACTGAAGTCAAACACGATTTGAGATTTGATTTCTCTAGAGTCCGGAGACTCGAAGGCATCTCAGTCGTTGATAAGAAAGGGCCACGCATCATTAGATCCATGGCTTCAGGTAAAATCACTAGGGAGCCCAGGTTTGGGATTTGATTTTCCCTAAGTCTAGAGCCATGAAGGGATCTCAACCGTTGATCTATAGAGGGCCATGCATCATCAGATCCTTAGCTCTAGAGGTTTTTCTTGGGGGGAAATGGAGTTTGAGAAATGAAATTCCTTAAGGATGATCTGTGAAGCAAATCTCGGTGAGATCGGAATATAGAGGGCCATGCATCATCAGATCCTTAGCTCTAGAGGTTTTTCTTGGGGGGAAATGGAGTTTGAGAAATGAAATTCCTTAAGGATGATCTGTGAAGCAAATCTCGGTCATTGTTTTGAAAAGGATGATCTGATCCATCGATCTAAAAAGCACAAGAGATGATCCATTGATCAAAGGGCCTCATCCTAGATCACAAGATCAGTGGCCACACTCCATTGCGGGGTCGGAAGGTGCTCAAGATTTAAAATTTGGAGGGCGGGCCACAATCAAAACTACTATTTTTGGAAAGGGACATGTGGTGTCTCATTGTGAATTGCGGGGATAAAAGCAGTTTGGTTTCAAACCACTCATGGTCTCTCTCACAATCACGAGTTGGCATAAGATCATAGAACTAGGTCACATTTGAGAAGGATCCAAAGGAAATGGAGCTAGCACCTGAGTCCTAACACATGGCACTCATTTCAAGCATTATCG
>CBVK0101417896.1:0-29394 GCA_900067695.1 Picea abies | reverse complement strand
TTATAAACAATGTTTGTTTAGAACTTATAGTTAGTTTAAATTCATTTTTTATTTTATTGTTCTAGATTTTGTTTTATTCACAATTTTTAGGTTATTAATTTAGGTTTCTTTTTGTTTCACAGGTTTCTATTATCAAATATTTGATATGGATCTAATCGTGGCTTGATTTTATTATCCAAATATGTTCAACATGATTGATCCAAAAATAATATTGGATTGCTACAAATAATTTTATGATCAACAACAAATAAAATTTGGAAAGGCGTCAAGATCAGAAAGGCGATTTTTCAGGACTGATTGCAGCCTAACCATGAGGAATTTGAAGAAATGGTTGAAAGCCCAGAATTCAAATGGACCCATTTACCTTCTGCCTAGAAATGTTCCCAAACAAATGCACGATTTGAGAGATATTGATGTCTCTTTACGAGACAAATTTCAGGTGGTGAAAATTAATAGTGACGCCCAGACTGTTCATTCATTGTATAAATATATGAGAAAGTTCAGAGCCATGGGGATCCAAGAAATTGAGAAGAGGATTTTAATCCTTTCTGTTTTGTATATTATTTATTTTGTAAACTTTTCTTCTTTTCAAATGGAGTAATGGATGGTTGGAATATTTGGGAGAATGGATGAGTATTTTCAAAGAAGAATATGGAATTCCAGGTTACTTAATGACTTTTGTCCTGTGAGTAAAATGGTTTTATTTTCATTATAATATCTTCATATTCTATGAATAATTGATTATGCATTGATTTAAATTAGCTTTAGTCTATTTTATCAATACATGGTTAATTGTTATCATTTATGTATTAATTGTTTCAATTTTTAAGAGTCTATTATCTTAAAAATTCTTCCAGGACTACAATATGGGCATGTGATTTTGAGAAAGAATATGGGAAATCAATTCATCTTTGGCTTTAGACCTATGTGATGCTTATTCCATTTTGTTCTTTCATTATTGTTGTATTATGAGAATGTTATTGTGGTTGATTTTAGCTTTAGCTTGTCATCATATGGTGTTTTCATACTGTTAAATGTTATATGCTACCCATAATTTCTTATTCCATTTTTTATGTGTGGATCATTCGATCATTTGATTATTGTGGAATTTATTTCTAATCTTAAATGATGGATAATATCAATAATCAGAATTGAGTTTTTTTCGTTCTTAAATATCGATTATCTTAAGATCACATGATTTTGAATTAGTTGTCTTCCTGTTGTTATTAATTTACTCCAATATCAAATAATTCTTTGAATATATTCTGGAAGTGCTAGTATTGTTCTTTTATAGGCTTCCCTTAACAACAGTACAGGCAAGAGCTCATACAACACATAAATATAATACCAGTTTCGTTGATTAGCTACAGGTTATTCTGTGTGTTATTTAGCTAAGTTGTTTATGAGTGAAACTATGATTACATTAATTAGCTTTGACTGTTTTTGTGTCACTATTTCAATCGTATTCATTTAGTATTTATTCGTTTATTATCTTTAAAAAAAAATCCAAAAAGAAGTGTCGTTCATATTTGTTTCATAAACTTTATCAAAAAATCATTTTCGCAATATTTCATGCAAACCTTGTAAGCTGTAAATAAACTGTTCATAATCATTTGTATATTCACATTCTTATATAAATATTTGTAATTATTGTGTCGATTGTTAGAATCTTTTCTTTGGTTAGTTTATTTCATTTTTCTATCTTTAGGACCCTAGTTGGCTAACAGAGCCATTAAACCCGTCAGAATAGGTTACACCAAACGGATTGGGTTATTTAGACAACCCCAGACCGGATCTATTCTTCCAATTGACGACATGTCAAATTTGCCCGTCAACAATATATTAGGGTCAAATCTCATAGGAAGATATATTAGTATCTTTTGAACAATTACATATTCTTTGATTTCTTCTCCCAATCCCATGATTGCATTTACTATTTCATCGACTCATAAGAAGTAAGCTACGATATTCTCATCTTCCTTCATATTTAGTTGTTCGAACTAACCTCTGTAAGTTTGAAGCTTTGTTGCTTTGAATTTTGAATCTCCTTCATAAATATTTTGAAGTTTGTCCCAAATCTCTTTAGAGGATTTACAATGTGCAACTTTGGTGAACACCGTTTCACCAAGACCATTCAGAAGTCCATTTGTGGCTTTGGAATTATTCTAAGAAAGTTTCACTGCTTTGTCATTTGCTGGTGGAACTGCTGGTACTGTGTATCCATCTACAATTGATTTCCAAATTTCAAGTCCATATGCCTATATATATGTCTTCATCGTTATGCTCCAAAATGCGTACTTCGGTCCATCAAACTGTGGTATTCCATTTTTATACAAGTTGTTTCTCTCCATGATATAGCTTTCAATGGTTAAACTCATTTTTGAAGGAACCCTCTCTGATACCAATTGTTGATATACTGAGAGGGGGGGCGAATCATTAATAGAACAATTTAATCATTTTTCACAAAAAATGAAAGTGTTATATCAATGTAGCATTATCATCCAATAGTTACAGAGTAAATAAACAATCAAAAAATGAGCAGTAAGACACATACATAGTACATCAGTGTTTTTACGTGGAAACCCAAAGCGGGAGAAAACCACTGAATGATTTTTCTTATATGTCTTGAAGAATTACATTCATTGGAAGCACCAACTTCATTTTTTTCCAGCTGCAACTAGGAGTCTCCAAACCCCTAGTTTCTCAGGCTACAACTTGAGGGAAGATCCAATTCCCCAATTCTCTAGCTACAACTAGAAGGAGGCCCCTATGTTCTCCAGTTACAACCGGAAGGTGGCTACAATCACCTATCCTTGCCCCGTCCAACCTCCCTGATGTATAAGTAGAATGATGAAACCACTGTCACACTATCACTGTGAGATATACCACTGTACAACTGTATCAACCTGTACCACTAACCTACATCCAACCTGTACAACTGCCTGTTGGCAGCAATAATATAATTTCTATTTTTACAAGCTGCCTACACAGGGTCTCTAAATTCTCATTACTCGTCATGAGCATTCTCACTAAATGACTCTTGTCACTTGTCATTTTTTACATATCTTCCTTTCGATGTTTGTTTTCATGACTATAAGCATGAAAACTCACATCTGAAATTAACCCTTTGTTTCAATTTTTGGAAAATTGTTCATATGGTCTATTATTGAATTGTCGTCTTTTGCTATGAACATGATTGTTTTCCTTGTTTATAACCCCTTGGTATTAAATGTGCCTTGGTTACATAATTGAAAGTCCTCCACTCATTAATAATTGATTAATATTAATGGGGTTTTTGATTCATAAAACTTTCAATTATCCAATGTTTAATTGATACATTTACTTTGTAATCAAGTCATGAATGTGCGTTTTATGGTTTTCAAGTGTTTACATCCTTACACACACTCATATGCCAAGGTGTCATATTATGTAAAACATGATATTATTTCCTTGTATGGCCTCATGCTTCATGATTCTATTCCCATGCATGGTGATTAACACCTCTGACTACCATTTCGAACTGTCACAACATTGTTTTGCTCGGGGCTATGGCTCTGTGTATTTTCTATCAAACCCTACCTCCGATTTTTGTGTTGATTCCCTTCTGTTAGCCATGGATCCTATGGTGAGGATTCATCCCAATGGCATCCAAACCTTATTATCGTTTGACAATGCCAGAGATGACTTAGAAAGGAATGACTGGAGTTTGTTTATTGAAAATTTTGATGGTTTCAATCTGAGAGTTGCCCAAGAGTTCGCATTGACTTTCGATGGTTGCAGAGAAAAGATAGGAGACATGAAGCTTGAGGTAAATGAAGATTTTATAAGCCAAGCTACAGGTTTACCAGCTGTTGGCCGAAAGTGGTTCAAAAACGCAAAAGTTGAAGAGGTCCCCTGGTCATTGTTATTCACCTCAAGGAAAATTACTAGTTGCGACCGAAGTATGCCTGTCTCATCTTTAAAATCTAGATGGCATGATCTATTAGCTATTGTGAAACAATTTATTACGTGTGAAGGGAGATTTGGGTTGGTTTTCTTGTATCACCTACGATTACTTATGAGTTTCATTGACTTCCCGTTGAACATGCCCTACTTCCTCCTTAGAAGCCTATACAAGATGGGAAAGCAGTTTAGGAGGAAGAAGTTTGATTCTAGTTTGTTCCATCATGGTTTAATTAAGATTATCATTATGAATCAGTTGAAATTAAACAAAGATTGTTGGGATTCTTTTATGTTATGAAATGGCTTTGGTAATAGTGAGTTGGGACAGGTTGACAATCCTGTTATCACAAAATATCTTGTGAAACATACCACCTCTCCTCCACCACTCCTTCCCTGTGATCCTATCTTTAATTTGGAACCCTCGACCTACCTTGATGCTGCTCAACCCGACACTCAACTAGATTCATATCCTAAAAGTTGTACCAAGACTGTTCAAAAACCCACATGGAAAAATCTTAAGGGCAGTGTCGATGTTAATTATAAGAATAAAAGGGCCACTCGTTGGATTTCATGATGTGCTCGAAACAAACCCAAACCCTGTGCTGACACAAAAAAAACAATTGAGGTAAGTGAGGATTCAGATTCAGAAATTGAAAGGTTATTGGCCGAAGAGTATCCATATTCATATGGACTTTGCCCTGATAGACCCTACGATTATGTTACCAACCGACCACCGTGTCTAAAGGAAAATCCTCTTTTTCCTGGAATCAAACTCTGTGATGAACCTACATGTCAAATGGACGATTCTCTAGCTGTTAATACTATCAGTGCCAATACACAGTCTCTATAGCCGCACTGTAATGAATGTCGATCCTGGATCGATAGGTATTACAAGGATGTGCCTTTACTACAGTCCCAGCTTAAATCCTTGAAAGACCAGGTGGATTCATTGGCAAACGAGAATAGTAGGATCCAATCCATAGCTCAAGAAAGGACAAACGCCTAAAAACTACAGGGTCTGTCATTTTTAAGAATGTGGAAGCGACGACATCAATAGTAAATTCAAAGATTGCTTGATTTGTTTGAATCTCATGATTTGAGGTATAATCTTTTTCAAAGTTTAGTATGATTCTGTCTTTCTCGATTTAGGATACACGATTTGTTTGCATAGATTTCTTTTTAGTTGTTTTGTTTGTTGAATAAAATATGATTCTAGTTATAATTATAACTAGCTACATAATTGTAAGATTCTGTAGCTAGTTAGAAAAATTCGAATTGCTTGATTTCACAATTGAAAATACATCTAAAATCTTCTTATTTTTATTTGTTTTCAGGAAACTCATGATTTTCAAAGAGATATGAAGCACTGTTGGGATCTTCCAACCATACCATATTTATATTTTTAGTAAATAGATTAGGCTGTTAGCTTTTTTATATCAAGTAAAATCTGGGAGGTTGCATCCCCCACATTTTTGAATAGATTTGATGTTATCAACAGGAAACATTTTGTTCCTGGAACCTATATAAGCATGTTATTTTTTAAACTTCAAACCATCTCTGCTTGGGGCAAAAAACTATGGATTTATGATTTACAGACTTGAATAGAATATGATATTTGTCACAGCTTTAGCTTCTCCATATCGTGTTTTTATTCAAGTCATGATTATTTCGATTTGTAATTAAATTATGATTGCTTTCGCTGTCGTGGTTTACTACAGATTGGTATGATATAAATTTATATATATTATCCATGTTTATGTTCCAGATTTAACACACAGTAATCATTTTGTTTAAACCTGGGATTAAGAGATTTATCTTCATCATTTGTTGAACATTCATGCATAAGTTTTCACAACATGATTTATCTTAATGTGGTTGCTTGTGAAATGAAAAGATTTCTATGATTATATCTCTTATATGTTCTATCATTCGAATTCAATCATTAGTCTTCATGTTTATGAGAAGCAATTGCAGATCTGTTGCGGGTTTACCCCATCAGACAGGGAGGTTGGATGCTACACAATGAACAAATAATGGATGCGATAACAGGTCAGTTTGCTAGTTTAATTTCATTAGTTTAATGAATACAGAAACTTCCTGTAGCTAAAACATTTTCTATTATCAGTGATTTATGTTTTCAATTAGACAGTTTGATATTTTATTTCCTTTATAATAAAATAAATCAAAAAGATTAAATAACGTTACTGTTGTTTCAAAAATCAATCAATATTCGATTTTCGCGGATTTAGATTAAAATTCGTATCGTGTACATATTATATTAGTAATAGAATCATTTTTCTATATTGTATATATAATAAGTAGAGTTATTTTATAAAATATTAGTTAGTTAAACTGTAAATACATATTAGAATTATATATAGTTTTCAGTGATTGTTATTCATCAAGTTATTTTATTTTTCTTTAGTTTTGTTTTTTCGCTTTCTTTAGGACTTAGATCGGCCAATGGAGCCGCTAAACCCATCAGAGTGGATCAATCCAAATGGCTTGGGTTAATTAGACAACCCTGAACTGGATTCACTCCTCCAGTTGACGAGCGATCAATTTTTCTCATTAACAAATGGCGCTAGAATGAGGGCCTGAAAACTATTAATAGCACAAGGAGGTCGTAAGGCTCCTTCACCACCTACCCTCTCACCTATAGTGACTAGAAGTCGTTCAGATGACAACATTGTCCTTTAAACAGAAACCACATCAAACGACGATCTACGGGTCACAGTTGAACCAGTAACTCCAAATCCTATGGGTGGTGACATACAGGAGATTGTTCGACAATCTCTCATAAGAATGCATAGTGCTTTAGCTCATATAAGACAACTAAACCGACCCTTGAACCAACCATTAGACTTCTCTGATATTAGAGAACAACTTGGAGGTACTGACCTTACTTTAAACCCTACAGATCCAATCCTCACTCCTGCAGTAGGAGGATCTGGTATACCACCATCACCACCTCCTTCATCTCCTTCTTCTTCTGGAGAAGAATATTCTGACGAAGGCAGTTCCTCATATCACCCTTAGACACCACCCACACCTATGGCCAACTAGAACAATCCCACCAGACCCTGGCTTGACCAAGATGCAGTGGCCATACCCGGGCCTCAACATCCTTTACCAAAACACCCAGAGAAATGGCTCCCAAAATTTGACCCGGACTCCAAAGAGATCCCTGAAGATCACATCAAAAAGTTTATGTTAGCCATTAGAATCCATAGTATCGAGCATGAAGACATAGTCTGTAGATTGTTTCCCTGCACCTTTGAGGGCAATGCCTCTACCTGGTACTTTGCCCAATAGCCAAACACCATCATGTCATGGGAGAAATTTGAATCTTGTTTCCTTGAGAAGTTGGGAGACGACAAGTCTCCTGAATTTCTAGTCATGGAGCTTTCTAGTTTAAGAATGAACCCCAAAGAAAAGATCAAAGACTTTAATCAAAGGTTCTTGACACTAAAGAACCGAATCCCTACAGATTCGATGCCTACCGAAAATCTTATTATCGCATATTATATGAATGCCTTACATCAAAGCATAGCCATTTGGGTAAAGAGATCTAAGAAAGCCACTTTGTTAGAAGCCTTCGAAGAGGCCAGTCAGATCGAGAAAGACATCCTCATTTTAAAAGACACTACTAGCAAAAAGACAGAGACTAGTTCATCTTCCAAAAAGAAAATTGAAATCCTCCCTAGACCTTCCCAAAACAAAGCTCACCCTGAAAGCACAGATTTAGAAAACTTACAGAAAGTCGTTCAAAAAATGTCAAACCAAGTTATAGATTTGAAAAGGATGGCTGAAGAAGATTCTTCGAGTAAAGGGCCTTACAAACCCCCTTTTAGGAAGCCTTTTCCCACCCACCAACCTAATTCAAATACTGAAGGCCTAAATCTAGAAAGCCTGCAATTTTCTATTCAAACGATTCTCGAAGCACATGATAACTTGATGCCTCCCGAGATCCCTGAAGAAGTAGATGAACAAGAGACAATAGAAGAAGATGAATCCTCTTTGAACATTTTTGGACATTTTTTGGATAGCATTTTTCAAGCTAATTTCGAAACAGTGCATCCTTACAATACTAGGAGTAAGACAACAAATAAGTCTTCTTCTGAAATCACTGTGACTTTGCCCCCAAAATAGTCTAAATCGATCGAGACTAAACAGAATTCAGTAAACCCAAGTTTAGATTATGATTTAGTTGAAGATCTAAAGAAGATTAGGGCTAACATTTCTGTTTATGAATTATTAAAATTCCCTTTTCTTCTGCAAAAAATGCTACAAAATATTGCAGAGAACAACAAAAATGGCAAGACGATCAGTAACAAAGGTGTTCAAAACAACCCCAAAGTTCCTCAGAAGGCCTCTGCCGAAATCACTTCCGAGCCTCACGATAAAAGAGACCTTCCTGTAAATAATGTAATAAATGTAGATAAATCAGTTTTAGAGGCCGCGAGTAAAAAGCAACAAGCTTCCACTATTAATACTCATAGAAATGTCCCTCCATTTTTGTTAACTTTTGAAATTTTCAATAGGAACGTACACCACTGCATGGTAGATTCAGGTGTGTCATCTAACGTAATGCCTTGGTCTGTTTGTCAAAAGATTAATGCCGAAGTTCAACCATCCAACTTGAAAATTATCCAGCTTGATCAAACTAGTGTTAAAGTGATAGGAGAATTAAGAAATGTGCTTATAAGATTGTCATCTAATCCTAAAGTTCATAAAGTGATTGATATTATTGTTGTATATATCCTGGAAGTTTATGGTCTATTTTTAAGAAGAGACTGGTCAGAACAATTACATGGTTATTTTGCGACGGATTGGTCTCACCTATGGCTGCCCGAGAATGGAAATCCCAACAAAATCAAGGTAAATTGTGAACGTTATCTGAAGTTCATGGTGACTGATTTAAATGATCCCAATGAACCTTTCACTCCTTCTGTCGATTCGCTCGAAATACAGGGGATGGATACTTTTTTTGGTAATTTCATGGCCGAAACTTCCACTATCACTAACCCAGAACAACAGTCTGAAATTTTGACATATACGCAGACAACAGCTTCTTCTCAGTGGACACATGCAGCCGACGAAAATGAAATATGGTCTCTTTACTTTGATGGGTCGAAATCCAAGGAAGGAGCTGGTGGAGGTTGCATGCTCATCGATCCAGCAGGTAACAAGACCCTGATTGCTTGCAGGTTATAATTTGAATGTACAAACAACACAACAAAATATGAGGCACTATTGCAAGGCCTCGGAAAAGCATTAGATCCGAACATTCAAAATTTGATTGTTTTTGGTGATTCAGAAATCGTGGTTAGACAAGTTAAAAATGATATCCACTGTTTATCTCCGCACCTTAAAAGCTACCAAACTGAGGTATGGAATTTGATGAATAAGTTTGCCGCATTTAACATAAATTCTATTCCTAGATTGAATAATTCAGAAGCTGATTTGTTAGCTAACGTGGCTTAAATTTTTTTCCTGTAGAAGGCTTATCTCCAAATGCATTCTCCGTCGAACTGTTGTTCAGATCATCCATCCCAGACAAAATCACGAATTGGAGAGTCTTCGATGACGATCAACAGATTATAAGTTTTCTGCATATGGAAGAAACTTTATAGGGCGCGGTGATTGACGAAGGAACCCATGAAAAAAATCTTTGTGACTTTATGGTAATACCAGATCCAAGATCTCCGAAATCTTCATCAGACATGGTAAACTCTATCCCAAAATATGTAGTTAGATTAGAAAAATTTTATGATCTTCATGACAAGTTCAGAAAATCGGTGAACTGTAAAACGAATAGTTCCTCTTTGATGCATGAAAAGGTAAATTTGGGAACTAAAGAAAATCCACAGTACATTAATTTAGGGGTGGGGTGTTCCGAGCAAGAAAAAGTAGCATTTATTAAGTTGTTTAAGGAATTCAAAGATGTTTTTTCTTGGACGTACAATGACCTGAAAACCTTTGATCCTAACATCATACAACACATTATCCTTATGAAACCCCAAACCCAACCTTTTCAACAAAAGTTAAGGAAAATGCACCCAAAAATCGAACCAAATGTCAAGAAGGAATTAAATAAACTCTTGAATGCTAAGATAATTTCCCCAGTTAGGCAGACACAATGGGTCTCTAATCTTGTCCCTGTCCGAAAGAAGAGTGGTGAAATCCGACTATGTGTCATTTTCTGAAATCTTAATCGAGCATCTGATAAAGACAACTACCCTGTCCCTCCTATGGAACAGATCCTTCAACAGTTATCTGGTTTTGAAAGACTATCCTTTTTGGATGGATTTTCAGGGTATAACCAAGTCCTGATGTCCCCTCCAGACCAACTCAAAACCACCTTTCGCACTCCATGGGTTACCTACGCTTATAGAAATATGCACTTTGGACTCATAAATGCCGGTGCCACTTTCCAGAGAGCGATGGACATCGCTTTCCGAGGCTTAATCAATCAATCTTTCATAGTTTACCTGGATAACATCACTGTCTTCTCGAAAAATAAAGAAGATCATCTAGCTCATTTAAGATCCTTTCTACAGCGATGTCATAAGTATGGCATTTCTTTGAATCCCAAAAAATCTATTTTTGCAGTAGAACAAGGTAAACTCCTAGGATTCATTGTATCGAGTGAAGGGATGGTTATCGACCCTAAAAGAACTCAATTCATTTCGAAACTGCCTCCTCCCTCGTCAAAAAAGTCCATGCAATCTTTCTTAGGTCAGATAAACTTTGTTAGGAGATTTGTCCCCAGCTTTTCAGAAATGGTGAGACCATTACAAAACCTAATAAAAAAGGACGTACAATACCATTGGGGACCTTTAGAAAGAAAGGCTTTTGATTCAATCAAAAAGGCCATAATAGATGTTCCTTCTCTAATGAGCCCTGACTTTTCGCAAGACTTCACCCTCTACACGTTTGCTTCTGACTGTTCATACGTCGCCGTCCTAACTCAAAAGAACACTGAAAACAACGAAGTCCCAATTGCCTTTATGAGCTCAGCCTTAAAGGGGGCGGAACTTAATTATCCACCAGTAGATCAACAAGCCTATGTTGTTTTCAAAGCAGTAAATCACTTCCGATCTTATCTTTTGAAATCTAGGACGAAAATCATTGTCCCTTACCCGACTGTCAGAAATTTGTTAGTACAGAAAGAACTAGGCGAAAAAAGGGCAAACTAGGTCACATCCTTGCAAGAGTATGACATAGAAATCACCCCAGCACAAATAGTAAGAGGCCAAGGGTTATGCTAATTGGTCGTTGATTTAGCTGTAGGATAGCAAGAGGAAAATAATATGTTAAATCCAAGACAACACTATCAAAATCAAATCTGTTGTGCACAAAGCCCTGTTAGTCCCTGGTATGATGATATAAAATTTTGTCTTATACACGGATCAACTCTTTGTCACCTTGATCCCACAAAAAGGAGATCACTAAGATTAAATTCTTCTTCTTTTCAGCTGATTAATGGTATTCTGTTTCGTCAAAATTTTGATGGAGTACTAATCTGTTGTCTTGAGAAAGATGAAGCAGAAAAAGTCTTATTGGAATTGCATGCAAGAGAAGTTGGTGGGCATTTTGGTGGAGATACCACTGCCCATAAAGTATTAAGAGTAGGTTATTACTGGCCTACCCTTTTTAAAGACGCTCATGCTTTGTGTCGCAAGTGTGTAATTTTTCAAAAAGAATCTGGACGGAAACATAAACCAGCCTTCTCTCTGCAACCAGTTTTGGTAGACTCCCATTTTCAGCAGTGGGGTCTAGATATTATAGGCCTAATCAATTCGCCATCCTCACAATAGCATAAGTATATCATAAAAGCCACAGATTACTTCACTAGGTGGTCTGAGGATGCCCCATTAAAAGCTATAAATACCATCCAGGTAATATCTTTCTTGAATTCAAATATTATTACTCGTTTCGATATTCCTGAATGCCTAGTATTTGACAACGCCTCTTATTTTTCGTCTCTTGAGATGAGTGATTTCACTCTAGAAAAATGAAGTAAATTAAAGTATTCTGCCAGCTATTACCCCCAACGCAATGGTTTGGCAGAATCAACTAATAAAAATTTGATCAAAATTATCAAGAGAACGGTCTCTGAAAACCATAAAAATTGGCATAACGCATTGTTAAACACAATCTGGGATGATAGGGTAACTCCTAAAATTGTTGTGGGTAACTCACCTTTCTTTCTCGTTTACGGCAGGGAGGCAATCCTTCCACCACATGTCCTTCTTCCATCTCTGTAGTTAGCATAAAAAGTACAGGAAGAGGATTGTCCCCCTTTGGAGAGTCGAATTAACGCTTTGTTAAAATTAGAAGAAGTGAGGGCTCAAGAAAAACGGAAATTGGATCAACATCAACTCATTGTTAAAAACTGGTTTGATTCCAATTCTGCCTCTGACATAAATTTTGAGGTAGGTGACCTTGTCCTAAAATGGGACAAACCCCATGAGGGAAAAGGAGAGCATACAAAATTTCAGAACTTGTGGTTGGGACCATTCTTAATTGCTGAGAAATTGGGTCCCAGTTCCTTCTAATTATATAATATAGAGGGATAGCCAGACACCTTTCTGGTGAATGGCCAAGCTCTAAAAAAGTACTTTGCCTGATGAAAATCCCATGTACACTGTGTAAATATTTTTTGTTTTGTTTTTTTGTTTTTGTGTGTTGGTTTGTTTTGATTTTTCCTTTATGCTTATCAGTCTTTCTTTTTGAAATGCACATGCATGCATCATGGGCTAGCTCAGACGAAGAGAACAAAAAAAATTCCCCTCTAAAAATGACTGCTGAAAGTTGTTTAAACATCAATTGTGATATTTTTCTGAATACGCAGCCATGTTAAAGATAACTCATTGTTTGAAAAGCGTTTCTTGATTTCAATCTGTAACTGAATTTACTCACGATCATCCATAAAAATTCTTCTTACGCTGTCCCTGTTCTTTAAGAGAACAACTCAGAGATGTCTCCGTTCTCTTGAAAGTCAGTTTATTAACAAACTATTTCCAGATCTTAATGAAGGGAAGCTAAGAAATTTCTTCAAGGTCTGCAATTTAATAATATGTGTTTGAAAACCAGTATTTTCAGCAGCACCCCGCTCTATTTAAAATCTCTAAAAAGCTAAATAAATTTTTAGAGAGCTATGGGAAGTGCTTGTAAACCCACTGGGATACTAAATAGGTCTGTTGGCAACGGGTAAATGCATGCATGATGCTAATATAACTTCGTCGGGGTACTAAATAGGCCCACTGGAAGCAGAGCAATGTCAGGTATATGAAAATTCTCAGTTATGGATTATTTTTAACCTTAAATGTCCTTCATTCTGATCTGGAACTTCTTGGAAGGATACAGATAATAGAGTGGGTTAAATGACATCCTTGTCGAGGCTATGGACACCTGCTGGTAGCAATGGCCCTGTCAACAGTATTGAAGATTTTAACTTTAATATCGTGACTCTCTTCTGTTAAGATTGTTGTCAGTTTTCGTCTCTTTAAAATAACAGTAATTTGAAACTGGAATGCATTTTAATTGTTTATGAGGTTCAGATAGTTGTCCGGTTGTTTTCGATTCGAAGTTTTTTTTTTATTATCCTAATCTGAACTCGTTCATTCGGCAGAGATAATTTCTTCTCCTAGCGTGTCGCCATTGTTGGCAGCAATAATATAATTTCTATTTTTACAAGCTTCCTACATAGGGCCTCTAAATTCTCATTACTCGTCATGAGCATTTTCACTAAATGACACTTGTCACTTGTCTCTTTTTACATATCTTCCTTTCGATGTTTGTTTTCATGATTGTAAGCATGAAAACTCACATCTGGAATTAACCCTTTGTTTCGATTTTTGGAAAACTGTTCATATGGTCTATTATCGAATTGTCATCTTTTGCTATGAACATGATTGTTTTCCTTTTTTACAACCCCTTGGTCTTCAACGTGCCTTGTTTACATAAGTGAAATACCTCCACTCATTAATAATCAATTAATATTAATGGGGTTTTTTATTCATAAAACTTTTAACTATCCAATGTTTAATTGATACATTTACTTTGTAATCAAGTCATGAATGTGCATTCTATGGTTTTCAAGTGTTTACATCCTTACATGCACTCATATGCCAAGGTGTCATATTAAGTACAATGTGATATTATTTCTTTGTATGGCCTCGGGCTTCACGATTCTATTCCCACACATGGTGATTAACGCCTCTGCCTACCATTTCAAACTGTCATAGCATTTTTTTTCTTGGGGCTATGGCTCTGTGTTTTTTCTATCAAACCCTACCTCCGATTTCCGTGTTGATTCCCTTCTATTAGCCATGGCTCTTGTGGTGAGGATTGAGCCCATTGGCATCCAAACCTTGTTATCATTTGACAATGCCAGAGACAAATGAGAAAGGAACGACTGGCATTTGTTTATTGAAAAGTTTGAGGGTTTCAATCTAAGAGTTGTAAAAGAGTTCGTGTTGACTTTCGACGGTTGCAGAGCAAAGATAGGAGACATGCAGCTTGAGGTAAATGAAGATTTTATAATCCAAGCTACAGGTTTACCAACTATTGGCCAAAAGTGGTTCAAGAACGCAAAAGTTGAAGAGGTCCCTTGGTCATTGTTGTTCACCTCAAGGAAAATTACCAGTTGCGACTGAGGTATGCCTGTCTCATCTTTAAAATCTAGATGGCATGATCTGTTAGCTATTGTGAAACAATTTATTACGTGTGAAGGGAGATTTGGGTTGGTTTTCTTGTATCACCTGTGATTGCTTATGCGTTTCATTGACTTCCCGTTCAAAATGCCCTACTTCCTCCTTAGAAGCCTGTACAAGATGGGAAAGTGGTTTAGGAGGCAGAAGTCTGATTCTAGTTTGTTCCATCATGGTTTAATTAAGATTATCATTATGCATCAGTTGAAATTAAACAATGATTGTTGGGATGCTTTTGTGTTACGAAATGGATTTGGTAATATCGAGTTGGGACAGGTTGACAAGCCTGTTATCACAGAAACCCTTGTGAAACCTACCACCTCTCCTCCAACACTCCTGCTTTGTGATCCTATCTCTAATTTGGAACCCTCGACCTACCCTGATGCTGCTCAACCCAACACTCAACCAGATTCGTATCCTAAAAGTTGTACCAAGAGTGTTAAAAAACCCACAGGTAAAAATCTTAAGGGCAACATTGATGTTAATTATAAGAATAAAAGGGTTTCTAGTTGGATTTCACGATGTGCTCGAAACAAACCCAAACCCTATGCTGACAGAAAAAACCCAATTGAGGTAAGTGAGGATTCAGATTCAGAAATTGAAAGGTTCTTGGCCGAAGAGTATCCATATTCATATGGACTTTGCCCTGACAGACCCTACGATTATGTTACCAACCTACCACTGTGTCTAAAGGACAATCATTTTTTTCCTGGCATCAAACTCCGTGATGAACCTATGTGTCAAATGGATGATTCTCCAACTGTTAATACTATCAGTGCCAATACACAGTCTCTGCAGCCGCACTATAATGAATGTCGATCCTTGATCGATAGGTATTACAAGGATGTGCCTTTACTACAGTCCCAACTTAAATCTTTGAAAGACCAGGTGGATTCATTGGAAAACGAGAACAGTAGGCTCCAATCCATAGCTCAAGAAAAGGACAAACGCCTAAAAACTACAGGGTCTCTCATTTTTAAGAAAGTGGAAGCAGCGACAGCAATAGTAAATTCAAAGATTGATTGATTTGTTTGAATCTCATGATTTGAGGTATAACATTTTTCAAAGTTTAGTATGATTCTGTCTTTCTCGATTTAGGATACACGATTTGTTTGCATAGATTGCTTTTTAGGTTGTTTCGTTTGTTGAATAAAATATGATTCTAGTTATAATTATAACTAGCTACAAAATCGTAAGATTTTGTAGCTAGTTAGAAAAATTCGAATTGCTTGATTTCACAATTGAAAATACATTTAAAATCTTATTTTTTGTTTTTGTTTTCAGGAACTCATGTTTTTCAAAGAGATATGAAGCATTGTTGGGATCTCCCAGCCATACCATCTTTATATTTTTAGTAAATAGATTAGGCTGTTAGCTTTTTGATATCAAGTAAAATCTGGGAGGTTGCATCCCCCACATTTTTTAACAGATTTGATGTTATCAACAGGAAACATTTTGTTCCTAGAACCTATATAAGCATTTTATTTTTTAAACTTCAAACCATCTCTGCTTGGGGCAAAAAACTATGGATTTCTGATTTACAGACTTGAATAGAATATGATATTTGTCACAGCTTTAGCTTCTCCATATCGTGTTTTTATTCAAGTCATGATTATTTTGATTTGTAATTAAATTATGATTGCTTTCGCTGTCGTGGTTTACTACAGATTGGTATGATATAAATTTATATATATTATCCATGTTTTATGTTCTAGATTTAACACACAATAATCATTTTGTTTAAACCTGGGATTAAGAGATTTATCTTCATCATTTGTTGAACATTCATGCACAAGTTTTCATAGCAGGATTTATCTTAATGTGGTTGCTTGTGAAATGACAAGATTGATGTGATTCTATCTCTTATATGTTCTATCATTCGAATCCAATCATTATTGCTTCACGTTTATGAGAAGCAATTGCAGATTTGTTGCGGGTTTACCTCATCAGACAAGGAGGTTGGATGCTACACACTGAACAAATATTGGATGCGATAACAGGTCAATTTGCTATTTTAATTTCATTAGTTTAATGAATACAGAAACTTCCTGTAGCTAAAAAATTTTCTATTATCTGTGATTTCCATTTTCAATTAGACAGTTTGATATTTGATTTCCTTTATAAGAAAATAAATCAAAAAGATTAAATAGTGTTACTGTTGTTTCAAAAATCAAACAATATTCGATTTTTGCGGATTTAGATTAAAATTCGTATTGTGTACATATTATATTAGTAATAGAATCATTTGTATATATTATATATATAATAAGTAGAGTTATTTTATAAAATATTAGTTAGTTAAACTGTAAATACATATTAGAATTATATATAGTTTTCAACGATTGTTATTCATCAAGTTATTTTATTTTTCTTTAGTTTTGTTTTTTCGCTTTCTTTAGGACTTAGATCAGCCAACGGAGCTGCTAAACCCATTGGAGTGGATCAATCCAAATGGCTTGGGTTAATTAGACAACCCCGGATGGGATTCACTCCTCCAATTGACGAGCGGTCAATTTCGCCTGTCAACACTGCCCTGTAATCAATCTGTATCTAAGGTGAACATGTATCAACAAAAATACAATAGGTACATGACCTGTAGTGCTGCAACATGCATATGTACATGCCCTATCTGTTAAGTAGCATGCGTATGTAC
Source organism: Picea abies (assembly GCA_900067695.1). Lineage (NCBI taxonomy): Eukaryota > Viridiplantae > Streptophyta > Pinopsida > Pinales > Pinaceae > Picea > Picea abies. Next base: position 12,078 of record CBVK0101417896.1, on the reverse strand, counting down.
GCGACCAATTTGTTATGCAGTCTGCATATGCCTTCTGAAAAACTACGGTTTCCTTTCTCTTGAAAACTTCTGACCCTTTGTAACTTCTTTCACATAGATCTGCAACCTATCACTATATCTAGACTGTAACTGTACCCTTTTCATCCATCCTCACACATAACCTTTACCCAAAACATATATATCTCTCTCTAGTCATGTGCCATATAGGTGTGTGTAATCATGAACAAGTATAATAACCCTCACATGATCTAGTCATGAAACCCTTTATGATATTCAATCTCTCAATACATCAAACACTTCACAAATACAAGCTCTCAACCATGTACCACAAACCCTTAGCCATATTCTAAGAAATACAAGATGTGCCTCAATTATAACAATAAGTATCAATGATAAATATACTAGCAATGTATTTCTGTAGATCTGACTTATACAAAAGATCCCATGTAGCCACTAGTCTCTCTAGGGAGAATCCTCAAATCTCTATAACCATTTCTCATGCATACATCAAAATTAAACTATTCATATAAATAAGACATACCTTTTGAACCAATGGATAGATCTTATGTATTTGAGCACTATAGACCTTCCTGGGAGCTTGATCTCAGAATCTAGAACCTTTGCATTTTCATCTTCTCAAGTTTCCATGGATTTACCAACATGTACTCACCCTAATACATTTCCATCCCACATATGCCTCAGTATGTATGCACCATAATACACTGTTAGCCCACATACACATAAAAAAAATGGGGTTTTTTAGTATTCGCTATAATTCTGAGAATTTTTCCATCAACCCTTCGTACTACCTTAGACTTTCGCAACTTCAGATGTATCAATGAGTACATGCAATAAGCCTGACACAACAAAAGATATTCAATTTGTTCAAGTGTAATTAAATGATAGAGCTTTGCCTCTTATTTATACTTTCATGTAGCATTAAACTTTTCTTTTTTTAGGGAGTTCTCCATTTACTTTATTATTTAAATAATTTATTTTGCAAACACTTTGAATTTTATGGGCTTCTATATGACTCATGAGGGTTCTCCAACTTCATATGGCCATAACTCTGTAACCGTGAGGATTTATGTGACGTTCCACATACCATCGGAAATGGAATGACAAACATTATCCATCTAGGATAGGTTTACTGTCAAATTCACTGACCTTCTTCTCATTATTCCAAAATTAATCATGGGTTCTCTAACCATACTTCTAGGATAACTCAATCCACAAATCGTCTTCCCGTGAGGGATTTCACCATAAGGGGACCACTTTGGAGTTTATCCATTTGTAATTCTTATCAACTATGACAAGACAATAATGAGTCATCTTTACAAGAAACAAACTTGGGTCCATTACCCAAACCTTTGTGCTACCAGACTTTCTTCAAGGGTTGACATCAATGACAACCAACCTTAATCAACAACCTTTCCTTTCCTTTCCATTTTGTTTCCTTTCATCTTAGCTTAAAACCATCATCTAACATCATTATTGTTGCATTAGTTTAATTTTCAACCATTAGGTTTTATCATCTTGCATCTATTTAGCCTAGTTTATTACATTTGGCATATTTTTATCATGACATATTACTAATTGAATATTGATTTACTCTATTGTTATAAACGTTTTACATGTTGAAGTATATTATCTGTCATTATTGTTTTATTACATCCTTTCTTTTTGTTTGAAAGCTAGTGTTTTGGTGCATTTGATTTAGTTTTCTTTCTTATTCAATACCATTGATTGTATTAGCACCATCACTCACACGCACACTTACTTAATATGCTTCCTCTAATACTTCCTATAATCAATTTTCTTCCTCTATCCATCAATCTCATATAGTTCTAGATATTTCCATGTCTTATCATGTGTTATAACAAGATTTGCTTCACCCCATGCAATCTTACATAGAAGGCCTTTTTTCATTTTCGTATGCAGACTTGAAGTCCCTTTTTTGCAAATCCTAGAGCTAAAAATATAATTTTTCCACATATACACACCTTTCCTACTATACGACATGCGTATATGCAGGTTACACCACTACAACCTGCGTACATCGGTAAATGTGCCCAAAATTGAAAAATGGTGTCGGGTTTTTATTTCACATTATGAGATCATTGATCCTTGGCCTTCTATATACTAGAAACGTTCTGACTCGACCCTTCAGTTCCATTTGAAGGCTATAAATGGGCCAAATTTGAGCTATGGAAAAGAGGCTAAAGAATTCGACTTTGAGAGAAAAATTGCTATGGAGAACTTATTCCCTTCACATTGAGTCTGCATCCCTTTGTCCTTTAAGTCTGGCACATTTTTCAGCCCCCAAGATATTCCCTTACTAATTTAGAACTTCATTGTCTCTCTTCTATGAGCTTGCCTTTGGTGGAGGATTGAAGTGGTGGAGGCCCAGATTGAAGGAACTTAGTTTCTCAGTTCCGAACCGTGCCGATACGGAAGTATGTAACTCATTCACTTATGTTGATTATATATTAATAGAAATACTCTTTTCTCGTCCAATTAATATCTTACAAATATTTGAATTAGTATTCCATGGGCGTATTTGTCATGAATGTTGATGGATTATTCTATTGAATGTGCTAACATCATATATTATCACCATATACTTGCATTACTTGTTTGTTGAGGACTATTTGTAGGTATATTTCCTTAATTTAAGTGTTCAATGATGGATTTCATTGAACGTCTGGATGAGATAGGCCTCTGATCTTGTCTAGTTAGCATATTTTTTTATACAACATACTTGAGATTAGAGTTGATTTCTGTAGTCATTTATGTTTTTTGTGGTTTTCCCCTAGCCATAGAGATATTTTCCTTGTAACATCATGGCTTTCCTTTCCATGTCTATCGTTTCCTTTCCATTTCTATCCTTTCCTTTCTTTTCCTTACAATTCCTTTCCTTTCCATGTATTTCCTTTCCTTTCCTTGTATAGGTCTAGGTCCACATCTATGTATAGGCAAGGTCTAGGTATAGGTCAAGGTATAGGAAAGGTCTAGTTCTAGGTGTAGGTGTAGGTGTAGGTCTAGGAAAGGTCTAGATATATGTCCTGGTCTATGTTTAGTTATAGGTCTTCCCATTCCTTTCCATGCCTACAATTTCTTTTCCTGTCATTGCATTTCCTCACCTTCCCTTTCTATTTTATTTCCTTTCCTTTCCTTGCCTTGCCTTTCCTTAACTTAGGCCTATACCTAGACCATGAACATGACCTAGACCTATAAATAGTAGACCTAGGCATAGACCTATACTTTCCCTTTCCATGCCTTGCCTCTCCATGTCTAGCCTTTCTTTGACTTGCCTTACATTTCCTTTCATTTCCTTGTCATTTACTTGACTTACATTTCCCTACCTTGCATTTCCTTTCCTTGCCTTTCATTGAATTAGACCTAGACATATACCATGACCTAGACCTAGACTTAGACCATGACCTAGACCTAGACGTAGAAATATGACTAGAACTAGACCTTTCCTTTCCATTCCTTTCCATGCCTTGCCTTTCAATGTCTATCCTTGTTTTTCCTTCCATTACATTACCTTACCTTTCCTTTACATTGCCTTATCTTCCATTTAATTTCCTTTCATTCTGTTTCCTTACCTTGCCTTGAATTGAATTATAACTAAAACATGACCTAGACCTATACCTAGACCTATACTTTTCCATGTCGTGCCTTTCCTTTCCTTTCCTTGCATTTCCTTGCCATGTCTAGCCTTGATTTTCCTTTCCATGTCATTCTTTTTCATTCCTTTCCTTTTACTGCATTTCCTTTGATTTCCTTACCTTACCTTGCATTTCATTTCCTTTCCTTAACTTATATCTAGACCATGACCTAGCCCTAGACCTAGACCTAGACCTAGACCTAGACCTTTCCTTACCATGCCACGCCTTGCCTTTTCATGTCTAGACTTGGATTTCCCTGTCATGCTTTGCCTTTCCTTTCCTTTCCTTGCATATCAGCTTGGAATCATCATCAAACATCACTATTTCTACATTAATTCAATTTTCAACCATTAGGGTTTATCATCTTGCCTTTATTTAGAATAGTTTAATTTTATCGCTTTCAAGCAGTCAATGATCAATGGTTTACTATTGTTTATTATTTCATTTGGAATATTTTTCTCATGGTATCTTACTGATTTAGTATTGATTTACTATTATTTTTATAAAATGGTTACATGTTGAAGTATCTTATCTTTCATTCTACCTATATTACATCCTTTCTTTTTCTTTGATAGTTAGTGTTTCTTTCTTGCATTAATTGGATTTTCATCCATGAGGGTTTATCATATTTCATCCATTTATCATATTTTAATTCTATTTATTTCAAGAAATCATGATTCAGATGGATATTAGTGGCCACCCACTTATTCCACTGGCTCAAAACATCGTTTTCCATCTTGGCAGTTTTCCTAAGGTTTTTTAGTTCATGAACTTCCAGGGGCATTTTTAGGCCCTAAAAATGTGTTTTCTTACGTTGCGAGGCCAAGGTGATAGTTGTAGGATTTGGCTTGAGCTGAGTTGAAATGTGCACTTCTCAAATATAAATTTCCAACAAGCTATCATGCCCCCCAAATGGAGATCGTATGAAAAAGTTAAACCCTGAGGAAGTAGATGAATCAAATACCCCCATTGGGGCCTTCAAACCTTTCAGTGTTTTATCTCTTTGGGTTATGGTTTTTTATGTTTATGGATTTATAATTAATTCTCTATGTTAAAAATTCTTTTTGAGCCTCATTGTAAACATATCTTCTTCCGAATGAGATTAGCCATTACATCTCTTCTCAAAGATAAGTTGCAACTTTTCTAGTGAGTTCATTTCACTCTATATTTTTACAGTTTCAACATATTCCATTCATTAATAGAAATTGAGTATTATTGTATCTCTATTTTTCCTGTAATATCTATGTGTATTTCCTTGTTATATCTCTGCCTTCATTTTTTTTTCCAGAAAAATATGGGTCAGTGGTATGAGCACAGGTTCGTCCTTGTTGTTTCTTAGTGCAGGTCCCTGATGAGGTTAGGGTATAGAGAATTGGGTCTTGAGCTAGTTTCTATTGAGTAAAAGTTCTCTCGTAAGCCCAAGTGGCCTCCCATTGTGGAAGAAAATAGAGACAAGGGAGAATGAGACTATATTCATCTGTTGCTCTAGGAAGCCCTCACACGACAGAGGGATGAAATGATGGAAATTTTTTCCCAAATACTTCGAAGACTATTGACAACAACATACACGTCTTCTTCAAGTAGCCACTTTGGAGGAACTACCCCTTTCAATTTACAAGTTAACTTTGATATTCATGTGTTTGAAGGTCACTTAGATGAGGATGCTTTGGAAAAGTGGTTAAATATAATAGAAGGTTCTTTCTCTGTCCACAATGTTTTTGACAGGGAAATAATCACCTTTTTCCTCCTTAAGGCTACCTCCCATGTCCAAAATTGGTGAGAAACTTACTATGAGGAAAATTCTAGAGCGGAGTTTAGAATGGTTTAGGCCGAAACCACTTGCGATTTTATTAGGGATTACATCAAGTAACACTATTACCCTCTTGGAAACTATGACGAGTAGTACATGATATGGACCATGCTACATTAGGAGAGGACCAAACAGTGTCCGAGTTCACAAATACCTTCCATACCTTGTGCACCAAATTGGTTATAAAATAATCTGAGTGACATCTAGTTCTAAAATAATGTGGGTGTCTACATAGGTACGTCCAAACATAAATGTAGTTTTCAAACATCTCATCAATGGGAGACACTTATTGATATCATTTAAAAATTGAGAAGAAATCTAAGCAACGGAATAAGCAGGAGTTTGGCTCTGCAAATCCGCAACAACCAAAGCATGGTAAAGGTGACCCTAACTCAAAACCTCAAGAGAACCATTCCAAGCTACATGAAAACAAGGGTAATGGGAAGATGAATAAGGAGACTTGAAAGTGGTGGTAATTCCACAACAACCCTTGGCACAACATCAATGAATGTCACTTGAAATAGTCATTTGTGGTTGAGATAAAAGAAAAAGAGATGAACCTTGACTCAAACTCTAATTCAAAAAACAATAAAAGGAAATAGATCATTGATGTAGAACCCATTGCTTCCATTGTGACCACAAAAATCCAATTAGAAGAGACAAAGGATATTGGGTGGGAGTGCCTCTTCCATTCATATATGTGGGTGAAGGGGACCCCATTGAATTTCATTGCTGATAGAAGAATCCAAAAGAACCTAATATTAGTAAGGGTAGTGAAGAAATTGGAATTGTTGACAACACCACACATGCAACCATACAACATCGGGTGAATATTCCAGGGATCAGATATCCATGTCAGCTAGTAGTGTTGCCTGGCCTTTGGAATCAACCCCTTCAAGGATGAGGTATTGTGTGATGTTTCCTCACTGGAAGTCGTTGATTTTCTGTTAGGCCAACTATATATGTGGAAGCATCATGTTGTTTATGAGTCTCAATCATGTAGTGTCATTGTTACTTTGGGGGTCATATCTACAGGGTACCAGAGGTAGTTCCAAATACTGTCATAGGAAAATAGTGCCACAAAGTATTCTCTCATACCACTTACCCTCTTCAAAATCTAGTTAGTAGGTGAAAAAAAGGACACTCCAACCACTACAACCTTGGCCCAAGACCATTCTATCCAATAGAAGCAGGTCAACAAGATTGTAAAAGAGAACAAAGATATTCATGCTTCCCCTATGAGGGTCCCTATGCACTACCCAGTCAATCCTAGCTATAACAAATCTTTCCATAGCTCTATTGGCTAGATCCATTTTCAAGCATGCTTGGGGATCCAACCATTAGCCTCCATTGATATAAATCTTCATTTTGTATCTTCACTGATAGAGTCCTCCTACACTCAAAATAAGGAATATCATGCAACTATATTTGTTGAATGGGTACAACTCCTCCAACAACAATTTCATGACAACCTTCAACCAAATAATGCCAAGTACAAGTAGGACAACTTTTTCAGCAAGGGAAGCGTCTCACCAAGTTTCAGATTAAAACAATGCCTCCCCATATCCCACAAGAACTTGATGTAATGGGTACCATTTCTTCCCAACGGGGGATGAATGATATATATGTATATTGGTGGTCACCCACCTACTCCTCTAACTCAAAACATGGTTTTCCACCTTGGAATTTGTTTTGTCATTTTTTGGGTCCTGAAATTTTGGGGATGTTTTGAGGTCTTAAAAGATGTTTTTCTGACATTACGGGGCCTAGACAATAGCCATGGACTAGGCCTAGTTGAAAATTTTACATCTTGGCTATCCCTTTCCAATGAGTTATCCTATGCCCCAAATATAGATAATATGAAAACATTACGCCCTCGGGAAGTTGACATATCAAGTACCCCCATTGGGGCCCACAAATAGTTTTGGAATTTCATCTCCCTTTTGAGCCTCATTGTAAACAAATATTCTTGTGAATGAGAATAGCCATCACATCTCTTCTGAGAGATAAGAAACCACCATTCTAGCAAGTTTATTTCACACTATATTTTTATAGTTTCATATATTCCATTCATTAATATAAATTTAGTATTGTTGCATCTCTATGATTCTTGCAATATCTCTGTGTATTTCCTTCTTATATCTCTGTTTTCATTTCATTCTCAAAAAAATATGGATCAAATCAATAGTTAATGGTTTACTAGTCTTTATTCTTTCATTTGGCATCTTTTTCTCACAAAATATTACTGATTTAGTATTGATTTACTATTTCTATTATAAACTTGTTACATGTTGAAGTATATTATCTTTCATTATATTTATATTACATCCTTTCTTTTTCTTTGATAGTTAGTTTTTTAGTGCATTTAATTTACTTTTTTTTCTTATTAAACATCATTGATTGTATTAGCAACACCCAACACACACACAATCAATTTTATTCATATAATCCATCAATTTTGTCTAGGTATAGGTCTTTCCATGTCTTTCCATCCCTTTGCTTGCCATATCTAGCCTTTCCTTTCCATGTCTATCCTTGCATTTTCTTGCCCTGCCTTGCCATGTCTAGCCTTGCATTTCCTTACCCTGCCTTTCCACACCTTGTCTTTCCATGTATTTCCTTGAATTGTCTTGACTTTGATTTTCTTACCATGACTTTCCTTGACATGTATTAGATTTCCTTACCTCTTTTATGTCTAGGTATAGGTCTACATATAGGTCTAGGAAAGGTCCTAGTCTAGGTCCAGGTCTAGGAAAGGTCTAGGTATATGTATATGTCTAGATTATGGTCTAGTTATAGGTCTAGGTAATGGTTTATACCTAGACCTAAACCATGAACTAGACCTATACCTAGACCTAGGCCTATACCTTTCCTTGCGATGTGTTTCCTTTCCATGTCTAGCCTTTCTTTACCTTGGATTGCATTGACTTTCCTTGCCATCAACTCACCTTGCATTGTCTTTCCTTGCATTGTGTTTCCTTTCGTTACCTTACCCTGACTTATACCTAGACCATGAACTAGACCTACACCATGACCATGACCTAGACCATGACCTAGAACTATACTATGACCTTGACCTAGAACTATACCTCACAAACATAGACCTTTCCATGCCATGCCATGTCTTTCCATGTCTAATCTTACTTTCCTTGCATTGTGCTGCCTTGCCTTGCCTTGCATTTCCTTCCCATGCCTTTCCTTCCCTTGAATTTCCTTTCCATGTATTGCATTTCATTTCCTTTACTTTCCTTGTCATTTATCAATCAAAACTAGTTCCTTTGTGTTGAAGGATGAGGAGGCCATGGGTGTTTTTGGTATAAATTTAAATAACATTTCAAATAATATCGAACATGAATCCAATCATCTTCATGTAATACATGAATTCCATAATAAAGTATTCAACAAAAGAAAAAAATATGTTACCATATCATTTGGGCCATGTCCCATCTATGCAAGCTTTTATATCGAATGTACAAGTCTTTGGTCTTGTAAAAAAGATGCTATGAATAAAGTCACTAGATGGTGACTACAAAAATATAACTGAGCATTCCTGTACAATGGTTTTATGCAATATGTGTGTGTGTGTTTCATAATAATAACCATACTCAATGTGCTATCTACAAAAACATGTGTTACAGATTGTGTTTATTCAAGCATACCAAAGATTTCATTTATTAAAAGATATTTACCCCAAGTTAAGTGCACTATGTAAAGTCTCTCATACAAACATGTTTGTGTCATGTCAAGAAAGTGTTTAATTTATGGTTCATGGTCCCTAGATCTCCTTCTCAATTTTAGTACATCCTTTTGGTTGGAAGAAGGCATAGTGTTCTCATGCTAGAAATCTTGTACTAGTCCCTTAACTACTCCAATTAACTTCATGTCAGAACGAGGTATCCTACTAGTGAATGCCCACAAATATGTTGGGAAACTTGTGTTGAGTCTATCTTGTCTATTAAAATATATTCTAAATGTTTTGATATTTCATTTCATGAGATGAGAGATTTGCTTAATAAAATGATTTTTTCTTGTGATCTTTCTAACAATTGATTGTAACAAGACATATCGGGTCACATTACATTCTTTATATCAATTTTTCTTACCAATTTTTTGAAAATAATCCACAAGGTTTCTAATGATATGATGACTTGTTTCTAATCTTTTGACTATTTTAATACCTAAAATTGTCGTAACAATAGTCAAACTTCTATATTTTAACAAAGCCAAAAATAATTGACATTTAGCGGCATCATATTTTGGTTCAAAATATTCTTTAAATATTTTTTAATAATTATAAGGAATAGTATGGTTAGGTAACTTACCTTCAAGTGATTCTAGACCATTTTAATCCACCTAAATGAATTTAGGAGTTATTCACTACAAACTAATCAATCTAGGTAAGGACAATCAACCCATATTTTGGCACTGTTGACCTCCCTACTGTGAAGTTACAAATGTAATAGTTCTTGCCCCTTAAATCAGTGGCAGATAAATTATAGGAGGAGAGTGGACATGCCCATGACTACTTTATGGAATGTCTAATTCTCCAACAAGAAGCTTCACCATAGGAACTTCTTCACCATAAAGTTGTGTACTAGTTTCCTCTCTAATTTCATCCATTTTATAATCATCTCCAAGTAAATACTCCATGATTTGGTAATCCACAACAACTTGTTTTAATGAGATAGTGATTGGAGGTTCAATACAAGTATGAACATGATTATCCTCTACTAAAATCCCATTCTTTGCTTGTGTTGTTGGAGGAGAAACAAAATTAGAATCTATTCCACTAGAATTTAGATTTCCCTTTCCTGAAAACCTGTGTTTTGACATACCTAACCTTACCTTTTCTCTTTCTTCAATTTCATTTTCAATGTTTTTTTTCCCTCAAATAATTTCTACTTCGATTCTAATGTTCCTCATGTTTAGAAAGAATAATTTACTTCAAAGTACGCCACAACAAGTTTTCTTTCCATTGACACTTGTCTTCCAATTACACAAATTTTCTACCAATTACACAAGAAGACACAAGTTTTCTTTCCACTGACAATTATCTTCTAGTTAAACAATTTTTTCTACCAATTACACAAGAAGAAACAAGTTTGTTTTCCACTAACAATTGTCTTACAATTAAAAAAAACTTGTCTACCAATTATAAAAGAAGTCATAAGTTTGCTTTCCACTAACAATTGTCTTCCAATTAAAAAAAATTGTCTAAGAATTACACCATAAGACACAATTTTTCTTTCCATTGATAGTTGTCTTCAAATTAAACAAATTTGTTTACAAAATACACAAGAATACAAAGTTGTCTTCAAATTAAACAAATTTGTTTACAAAATACACAAGAATACAATTTTTTTTCCACTAACAATTGTCTTCCAATTTCAAAATTGTTTTTACCAATTACAAAATAAGACACAAGTTCGCTTTCCAAAAAGACAAAAAGACAAAAAACATGTTTGTTGTTTCTATGTCTGTGTGCATATGTCATAATAGTTCAAGTTTTTTGGAAACAACGAGGTTGAGGCATGTTCCTTATTGATATCCCTGCATAGTAGGAATGCGTGTGTGTTCCTAGAACAGATGCTACCTAAAGGGTGCATGCGTTATAGGAACACACACACATTTCTTTCCATTGACAGTTGTCTTCAAATTAAACAAATTTGTTTACAAAATACACAAGAATACAATTTGGAAACAACGAGGTTGAGGCATGTTCCTTATTGATATCCCTGCATAGCAGGAATGCGTGTGTGTTCCTAGAACAGATGCTACCTAAAGGGTGCATGTGTTATAGGAACACACACACATTCTTGCTAGGAAGGGATATGAGGTAGGTACATTACCTAACCTCATTTATTTCTACTCACAAGATTGCACGCACTATCTTGATGCAATGGATTAAAAAATTATTGTATGGCCCAAATAACTTTATGAATAAAGGTTTATATGGTTTTCGGGACAACTACGACCTAAGGGCTTAAGATTGAAAGTTCTTTAAGGCATATGGTAGTGGTAAGAGGACCAATATGGAGGTGCAAGGGTTCTGGGGCCTTCAAAAAGATGTATAAGAATAGTGCATATAGGTCTCAAGTGTGGAGGGTGTTAGGGGTCATGTATAGGTGGGGTCCTAGGGTTATATCGATCTAGGGGATTCTAGGTCATGGTCTAGATCTAGCTCCATGTCAATATATAGGTCATGGTATATATCATAGTCTAGGTCATGGTGTAGGTTATGATCATGGTATAGTTATAGCTCCAGGTATTTCCATTCCTTTCCATGTCTAAGTATTTCCATGTCTAGGTCTAGGTCTAAGTCTTGACATGTCTAGGTCTAGGTCTAGTTTTTTCCATCTCTAGGTCAAGGCCATGTATTACCTTGCAATGTACCAAACTTACTAGAGTGTGTGAGAGTGTGAGAGGGATAGATAGGAAGACATAAAGGGGGGGTAGAGAGAGGGTGTGGGAGAGTGTGAGAGGGAAAGAGAGGAAGACATAAGGGGGGTAGAGAGAGATTGTGTGCCAGTGTGAGAGGGAGAGAGAGGAAGACAAAGATGGGGGTGGAGAGGGAGTGTGAGAGGGATATAGAGG
>CBVK0101417883.1:0-13371 GCA_900067695.1 Picea abies | reverse complement strand
AAATCACTTCTTTATTAAATCACCAAAAATGTTCAGATACAAAATGCTTCACTTCAATCTCTATTCAATAGCTAATGTTCCCTACCCTAATGGTTATAAAAGCTCTGTTATTTAAAGACAGAGACATTTAGTTGAAACAGACTCAGAACAACCTTGAGAATCGGAGATTCTCAAGCTGTTCATATGATCTAAAATATCTGTCATCTTCACAAAATCTGGAAATGATCTTGATCACCAGCTCGAGCCAAACATGAGCCAAAATGTGTAACAACCAGCCAAAACGTGTAACAACCTTGAGGATCAGTCTTCAGGATACAGATTTGAATGGTATATTAGCTTTCAGGATCAGTGGGAATCTGTGGCAACATTTGTAATAGCTTCCAAGAAAGGTGTGCAATTGTTGTAGTCATGTAACATCATGCAGAATGGGTGCACAGCTGTAACAACTAGTGTAACAACAACGATCTTTCTTCAAGACTTGGCTATTTTTCTTTAATATACACATTTTGATCATTAGTTGAGAATTCATGGGTAAAATATGAGAAACACTACCAATCAAACATGTCAAGTTAATAAGAATACAAAAGCAAGATCAATGATTCATACCTTGGGAAAAAGGTCTTAGCAAGCATGATATTAGGAATTTTAGCATAGAAATGATAAGGTTGAATGAGAAAAAGATATAGTGAAAAAGGGGCATTTATGGATCCTAACATGCCCCCCAATTGAAGACATTGCATGTCCTCATGCATTCCACATTCAAGCCTTACTCTGAATCTGAGTCAGGGAAGTGACTCCTCCAATGCAAATTGCTAAGACCAATTACTAAGTACCAGTATGGGAAAAAGAAATCAAATCACATGTGTGTACCCCAACATCTATTGTATCAAAAATCTATCTGAGTTTCTTTGTCTTCAAGAACATAATCAGTTTGAGTTGCTTGAGTTACAACTTGTAAGTGTAACAGAGGTTCTTGTGTAAAAGTTGTTGGTAAACCAACAACTACTCTATTACCTTGAGATATCTTCTGCCTTATTGGTTCTTGTGGAGCAATAAGTTCATATTCTATCTTGACTGAGAGATTGGTTGGTTCTTTAGCATGACAAGTGACTGGTACTTTCACTATTTTATACCTTGTCTGAAAGTAAATATTACCACATTCATAGCACATGTGCTCTCTATTTTCATTCATAACAGTTGTTGCATGTGCTAATATATCCAAATTTGACTCCTCTGGATTTTTCTGTCGAGAAAACTGCAATTCCTTCTTTAGCGAATCCAACTCTTCTTTGAGGATTTAATTTTCCTTCATTAGTTCAGTAATCCTGGAATTTTTTGTAGCTTGTATCTTCTTCTCAATTTGAGAAAACAGTTGAGCAAGTGGCACATCGTCATTATCCTCTCTATTTTGTGTAACTGGTTCTTGTTTGGCATATACACTGATGATAGTTGGTTCTTGTGTAACAACTAATTCTGGCATGATTGGTTGTTGTGGGATAGTCTCTTCTTGGGTAGTTGGTTCTTGTGTAACAACTAATTCTAGCATGACTGGTTCTTGTGGGACAGTCTCTTCCTGGGCAGCTGGTTCTTGTCTAACATCTAAGTTCTAGGAAGAGGTTGGTTCTTGTGTCACCATCATGTTGTTGGAAGGGACTTTTTTTTGTGTAACAGTGACTTCTTTAACAATGGAGGATAATGGATGAAGAATGGGCATTTCCTATTCCATATGATTCCATCCAACTACTTCTCTAGTAGACCTCGTTGACCTAGTTCTCTTCCTAGGTAATGTAGAGACAAAAGCAGGGAATTTCTTTTTCTTTTCTTTAGGAGAAGGAGGTAATTCTTCAACAACCACACAAGGAGGAAAATCTGTAATGTTGGGGTTTTGTATAATCTGTACTTCGTCACTTGATGAGTGATGCACATAATAATCAAGTGGAGCCGATGATTCTGCTGCAATTCGTTTACATTCGGCCTGCAGTGACGAAATGGTTTCCTGAAATTCCTTGCACAAGGTAAAACCTGGTATACGTACCTCCATAAAATCAATTAGAATCTCACTTAGGTTTGTATCATTGATGTCAAAATCTGGAAGGGTCTGAGCATCAGCAAAATTAGGACACTCTGTCACAGTAATAGGAGGGTTTTGAGTTGATTATGGTTCAACTCTATCAATGCCTCTCTGAGTGGTGTTATATTTGCTTATGGTTTTGAGTTTGCTTCTCTGAGTGGTGTTATATTTTCTTTTGGTTTTATGTTTTATTCTCTAAGTTGACGTACTGACAGTTACAGTGGGGGTTTTAACTGTTGTTATAGCTGAGGGCTGAGGTTCATGACTTGGTCCAGGGATTGGGTTTTCAACTACTGGCTCAATCACAACTGTAGGCATAGGGTTTAGCTGTTCTGGTTCAGCCATAACAACAAACACATAATTTGGCTATTCTTCCACTTCAAGTAATTTGTCATTAGGAATTCCCATTCCTCTATGAATCAACAACCCTATCAGAATTCCCATTCCTCTATGAATCAACAACCCTATCAGTCTGTGATTGGAAAGATAATTCTTGGGATTCTTTGATCTCCTAAAAAAGTGAGCCATATTATGCAAGGAATGAAGAAGGTAATAAGGGATGTTTATTATCTTCTGATGTCTTAAATGTGATAGTAGGATAAAATTAGAAAAATAAACTACTTGATATAATTCCTCGCATGTAATGTATCTTTTATAAATTCAAAAACTTTCCCCCATGGCATTGGTAAGGAATTGACATCGACACCTCGGCCCTTGGTCTGAACTTGCTCATCATCCATGAGAAAACCCTTCTGTGCGTCGGGAATATGTGCTTTTCTTCTAAACCACTTTTCTCTCGTGGTCGACATCCCTGTCATAGTAGCCACAGTTTCCTCTGTCACTAGAATCCTCACCCTGTGCACCATTGAAGACCCTTTTGTGAGATTCTGACTAAACTCCAATACTTCTACTTCATTAAACCCCTACATCTTCTCAAAATATGAAATCCATCCAGCCTCTAGAAATTTTTGGTAAACATCTGGGTGTAGCAACAATGCATCCAGATTTTTTGGTTCATACCTCATAGTTGGTCCTCCCATGACATCGTTTTAGAGTCTAAACAATCACAAAGGAGGAGAAACCAGCACCTAAACTAGATACAGAACAATTTCGAACGTGGATTGTATAAAGAACACAATGTCTTAGTGAAAAATAAGCATGGTCGAAAGGTGGTGGAGGTGAATATAAAATGGGGTTTTCATGGCATAGATTTTCTTTTCTTCCCCAACTAATTTGATTGGCTCATAGTGCAACAAATTTAGGATAGCCAACAGGTAAGCATTAAATCTTGTTTCCATATCTACATCACAGGATTAGTAACGTGCCTCATAACTTACCGCACGAACCGATCTGTTGAAGTAACCGCACTATCCAACCACCATATGATCCATGTGGAATAGCTGTAATGATGAGAGATGGCTCTGGAATGTGAGAAATGATGATATGACAAGTGGAGCAGAGATGGAGTCCTTTCTTTGGTTGACTAGCTAAAATCTACGGATGTGGAATCAAGTAATGATGAAGAGGCATTTCTTGACAGAGAGAGTGGAAAAGATAGCAAGAAAAATGAAAAAACAACAGTGTTTCAACATGGAAAGATAGTAGAGCGGGAAAGATTGATGGAGTATCAGCATGGAAAGGTGGCAGAAATAGAAAAAAAATGGGTAAAGAGGGATGTAAAATAGCGAAAATGAATAACAACGACAGGTGTATCAACATGTATTTTGGCCAAAATAGTGGGCTTAGGTGTAGCAGCATGTAAATCGACCAAAAGAGTGTAACAACATGTAACCTAGCTAAACACATAATCCCTTAGTTTTTAGGGAGTTTTTTCAAACTTCCAAAAACTAATCCTTTGGTTCCTTTCGCTGTAATCTACCTTGTTTTCATCAATCCATTTGCACACAAGTAACTACCTGATACCCTTCTAGGCTGAATTTATTAAAGAAGCATAAATATTTTAAGCAAAAACAAAAAAATTCAAATTCAAAGAGTTTATTTATATATAAGGTTTTATTGAAAAGAAAAAAGTTCTAAGGTTTAGAAGGGGAAGGAGCAAAGAAGCATAAATATTTTAAGCAAAAACAAAAAAATTCAAATTCAAAGAGTTTATTTATATATAAGGTTTTATTGAAAAGAAAAAAGTTCTAAGGTTTAGAAGGGGAAGGAGCAAGCTCTTTTCCATTTAAAAATTGATAATTTGTATCAGTTGTACATCTAGATTTAAATTTTTCCTTGGAAAGTGGACGTTGATACAGGTGCAAGCGATGACCATTTGCAAGTAACTGTGTATTAGATCCATTAATAGTGATCAATCTGACTATCCCATTGGGAAAAATAATGTCTATTTCGTAAGGTCCCAACCATCTTCTACTCAGCTTACCCTAAAATTCTTTAAAGCGTGAATAATACAACAAAGCCCAATCTCCCTTTTTGAATAACTTCTTCTTGATGACTCGGTCATGCCACTTGGTTCTTTGTTGTTGAATCACTGTGGTTTAATGAATAGCATCCAAACGCTTTTCATCCAACTCATTTAGTTGTTGCAGTCTAGCCTTTTGTGCCATAGTCAAGTCTAGATTGACTGTTGATGTAGTTCTTAGGCTCTTGATCTCAAACTCAATGGGAAAAACTGGGCTCTTCCCATATACCAGTTCATAAAGAGAAAAACTAGTTGTGTTCCTCCAAGTGGTTCAATAAGCCCATAGAGCTTCATGAAATCTGTCAGACCAATCCCTACGATGTGCCCTCACTGTCTTAGTAAGAATATCTTCTATGAATTTGTTTGTACTTTCCACCTACCCATTACCTTGGGGATGGTATGGAGAAGTTGTTCAATGAAAAACATGATATATACTGAGTAGGACTTCAAACTTATGTGATGTGAAAGGTGGTCCCCCACCAATTACTAACTCTCTGGGAACTCCAAACCTAACAAATATATCTTCAAATAAAAATGCTAAGACAACTTCTTCTGAGGCCTTGATGAGTGCTTTTGCCTCTACCCACTTGGTCATGTAATCTGTGCAGACCAATATGTAGAATTTTTTTTTAGAAAGTTTTTTAGAAAGTGGGTTAATGGGCCCTACAAAATCTATGGACATTTCTCAAAAGGCTCTAACACCACTTAAGGCTACAGAGGCATCTCATCTCTATGATTTGGCTGACCCATTTGTTGGAAACTGTCACAGGCTTGGACATACTTCCTTGCATATTGAAATATTGTGGGCCAAAAATATCCCATCCTCAAAATTTTATGCCCAGTCCTTTTAATAGCAAAATGATCCCCACAAGGGCCATCATGGAAATATTTAAGCAGATCATAAACTTCATCATCTCTCACACATCTCCTGATTTCTTGATCCAGGCCTTTGTAGAAAAGATATCCCCCTATCCAACTATACCAATCACTCTTTTGAATAATATTCCTTCTTTGTCGGGGATATAGATGTGGAGGTACCTTCCCTGCAACCAAATAATTAGAAATGTTTGAATACCAAGGTGAGTGAGAAGATACTGCAAACAAATGTTCATATGGAAAGGAATCATCTACAGGTGAATTATAATCATTTATATTCAATCTTGAGAGAAAATCAACAACCACCTTTTCTTTTCTTGGTATATCTACTATAGTGATGTCAAATTCTTGTAGTAATAACAACCATATTGTTACTCGGGAGTTATTAATAGGCTTATTCATCAAATATTTAATCGTTGAATGATCAGTATGAATAAAAGTAGAATAATTGGTGAGATAATGCTTGAATTTATTGATAGCATAAACTACTACTAAGAATTCTTTTTCTATGATTGTATAGTTTAACTCGGTAGGAGCCATGTTCTTGCTGATATAGTAGATAGCATAGGGATCTTTGTCCTCCTGTTTCCCTAGCACTGCACCAATTGCAGTGTCTGAGGCATCTGAAGAAATGTGAAATGGAAGGGCCCAATTCGGCTCTTGTTACTCGGGCATTAGTAATAGGTTTATTCATCAAATATTTAATTGCTGAATGATCAGTATGAATAAAAATAGAATAACCAGTGAGATAATGCCTGAATTTATTGATAGCATAAACTACTGCCAAGAATTCTTTTTCTGTGACTATATAGTTTAACTCAGTAGGAGCCATGTTCTTGCTGATATAGTAGATAGCATAGGGATCTTTGTCCTCCTGTTTCCCTAGCACTGCACCAATTGCAGTGTCTGAGGCATCTGAAGAAATGTGAAATGGAAGGGCCCAATTCGGCCCTCTCAAAATGGGAGCTGTGGACAATTTCTGTTTCAGATCTACAAAAGACAATTTGCAATTATTAGTCCAACTAAATTCAACATCTTTTGTCAATAGAAAAAATAAGGGAGAGGAAAGTTTGGAATTTTTTTTAATGAATATCCTGTAATATCCAGCATGCCCTAAAAAGATTCTTACCTTTTTCAGAGTTTATGGAGTTGGAATGTCCAAAATTACCTGGATTTTGGATGGGTCTACCTGAATTCCTGCATAAGAAATGAAGTTTCCCAGCACCACACCTTCTCTCATCATCATATGACACTTTTCTGTACTTAGAGAAAGATGAGATTGTATGCATATTTTGAGAACTTTTTCCAGATTAGATAAAGCTTCATCGAAATTAGTACCATAAGGTGTAAAGTCATCCATGAATAAAGTGGGTTTTTGACCCATCCTTTTACATTCTAACTCCCTTACAAGAAATATCTCTAACAGAAATGAAGTGTCCCAGCACCACACCCTTGCTCATCATCATATGACACTTTTCTGTACTAAGAGAAATATGAGATTGTATGCATCTTTTGAGTACTTTTTCTAGATTAGCTAAAGCTTCATCAAAATCAGTACCATAAGGTATAAAGTCATCCATGAATATTTCCATACAGTCATTCACCATATCAGATAAAATAACAATTACAACTCTCTAGAAAGTGGATGGTGCATTACATAAGCCAAATGGGAGAACCTTGTAGGCAAATGTACCCCAAGGGTTGGTAAAGGTGGTCTTATCTTGATAGGTTGTCTAGAACCTAATCAATAAATGGCACAGGCAAATGATCCTTCTGTGTGGCCTTATTCAAGGCTCTATAGTCCACACACACTCTCCATTTACCATTCTTTTTAGGTACAATAATCAAGGGTGAAACCCACTTGATGTCTGATATAGGGTATATGAATCCTGCATTAAGAATTTTTTGGAGTTCTTCTTTAACAGTCTCTTTAATATTAGGGTTCATTCTCCTTTGGGGTTGGGAAATGGGTTGGCATTGTTCCTTAATGTATATATGGTGGGTGCATATTTCAAAGGAAATTCCTTTCATATCCATGTAATCCCAAGAAAATGCCTCTTTATGTTCAATCAATAACTTCATCAAACGTCCAGTTTCAGCAGAAGATAAATCAAGATTGATGTTCAGGGTTTTTCCAGGTTTGATTTCTATAGTGATGCTCTTAGAACTGACTTTAGGAAATAATTCAGTTGTTTTAGTATATTTTGTTACAGCTGAATTAACTTGATTTACAACAGTTTCAGAGGACATCTCCGGGCTCACTCCTTCCTGGGAAGTAGGGTCAAATATTCTACTCAATCGGTGATACGTGTTTGATGTAACAGTAGAGGGGTCACTAATAAATATATTGATTAGCTCATCCTCTATCTCGTCTTTAAAACTCATGGATTTTCATATGGTTAGTGCAGGAAGAGTTCTTTCATCCTCAATGTCCATCCATAAATAATTTTCGGGTTCCACACTAGGTGTAGCATGAGGATAAAGGGTAAGTTTCTTGGTATCATAACCATGAGAGATGGTCATTGAACCAGATATACAACCAATGAAAGCATAAGTTGTAGCTAACCATGGTCTTCCTAGTATTAGAGGGTGGCCCCCTAGACAGGGTTTAGGTTGCAATATGACAAAATCAATAGGATACTCCCATGAATCAATTGAAATAACTAGATCATTGATTACTCCTTCTGGTTTGATAGTAGAAAGATCAACTAATTCTAAAATAGTAGGAGTAGGTCGGACTTGCGTTCTGAGTTGCAGTAATTGTATCATCTCTATTGGCATAATGTTAATTGTTGCCCCTAAATCAACTAACACATCGGGAATAAATGTCTGCCCAATTTTGACAGTGACTGTAGGGTTTCCTGGGTATAGGTGGGGTTTTTCCTAAAATTAGTTCAGACAATTCTCCCACTACATGTATTGTGAGGGGGTCCCTAGGTTTCCTTCCAGGATTTTTGATACAGAGGTGTCTCATAGTATTCGCATAAATAGGGACATCCCTAATCGCTTGCAATAGTGGAATGTTAACATGCAGATTTTACAATTCTCCTAAGAGATTGAAGGATGGTAATTCCACAGTTTTGGTAATTTCCAATCTTTCAAGGAATGGGGGATTTGTCAATTCTATGATAGGATCGTCAATTTCCTCTGTATCAGTAGATATTTTTTCCCCTAATTCCTTATCTGATTCTGAAGATGGAGCATCTTCAATCACTGGCTCGACTGTTCTCCCTAATATTAGTTTTATCTCATCACAAGGCATAGGGGTAATAGGCAGAGCTGGTACATTTTTTATATCAATATTATGAATGGCCTTATTATTTGGATTTGGGTTAGGTTGCACAATCATCTGAGGTCGTAAGGGAGGATTGTTCTGTGGGGCATTGGGAGGTAACTGCAGTTGTTACTGCTAGTACTGGGGTTGGAACTGTTGTTGATAGGGGTTTTTTTGGTGATGGTTTTGATAAGTAAGCTGTTGTTGAGGGCCTCTGTAATATGGGTTCCATTGCCCATGGTGAGTTTTTTATTGGGGCATAGGTAACCATGCATTGGGATTCTGATAAGGAGGCGGCATCTGATTTGGAGGGGGGCAATTCATTTGTCCATATTGAAGTTGATTATTATTCCAATAATTAACTACTGTAGGAGAGAATTGAGGGTTTATGCCTTGACCTCGTGGCTGCCATTGTCTCCTCTGTGATATTAGATAGGTTTCCTCTGCTTCCTCATTAGTCACCTTCATTGATTCTTTTACACCTGGTAGGGGAGGGTCATTGGTCAGTAGCATGATCTAATTCACAAATAAGTCATACCTAAACACTATTGAGTGGGCACTCCCTTAATGGATGTTTCTTTCTGCATTTCAAACAGAAAATAGACAATGCCAGATCTAATTCTGCTTATTTCTGTTTGACCTGCAAAGTGTCAATTTGTGAGGAAAAAGATTTAATCATTTCTTTTTTGAAAGCTTCTAAGAGATTACCTATTTCTTCTCTTGTTTCCCCTCCATTGTCTTATTTCTATACCCTTGAAAAAGTGGCATCCCTGGTAGTTGACTTATTCCTTATAGATCCTCGAGAGCATATCTTACAAAGACTTACAATGTCTTCATAGGATTCCTTAGATATATCTCCCTTGCCAATCATATTCATCATGTCTAAACAGTCATCTCTAACTCCTTTTAGAAAAATAGTTTTCAGAATGTCCTTACTCACATCCCGATGTCTAGACCTTTGTAGATTATACTGGAGTCTCTCCACAAAATATTCAAGGGTCTCATCCTCCTTCTGAGAAATCTTGAACAATTCCTCTCTTTGTTCGCTCGTTCGGTAGTATTCTTGGTACTTGTTCAGGAAAAGATGCCTCATTTGTCCCCATGTTTAAATATTCTCTCCTCCAAGGCTCATGAACCATATTAATGCGTTACCCTTCAATGTAGTTGGAAACAATTTCAGCTTCTACATAGTGGTAGTGTAGTCATAGATTCTACACAGAATATCAAATTCAAACAAAAACCCATCTGGATCCTAAGTAGATAATCCATGGAAATTTGGCAAGGTTGAAAGAGGTATGCTCTTCATAGGAGCCATCTCCTGTGTGGGAATATTAGTAATAGGAAAAACCAGGGTAGAGATAGTATTTTCATCATTTGCATGATATTCATTGTTCACTAGATCCTCATGATGGAGCTCTTCTTCATTATCTCCTTGATTTTCCACATGTTCTCTTTCTCTCCAATCAATATGGAAAGTGTCCCACTCCTCTTTAGTGACTATCTGTCCGTTGATCTGATCAATAGCTTCTTCTAGATTTTCCTTGTTCCGAGCTACACTTGCTTGATCTTCAATATTATCTAGTGTTGCATGTTGAATTGTTGGTGACAAATCTTCAGCTTCAGCTTCATCCCCTGATGAAAACGTTGTTTCAATATGGGGTAGTTCTGATGAATGAGGAATATGTCTTCTTGGAGGATTTGAAGGGAAAAATATAGATCCCGAAGAAGAATCTTCTTTCTCTATAATCTCATCAACAAAGGTTGGCCTTCCCAATGCAGTATTCCTTCCACCACGTCCTCTGGCACCTGTAGGGTTAGTATTTTTGGAGATACATCCTCTTGTTCCTCTATTCATGTAGACTACTCATTCCTAAGAAAAGAAAACTAATGTGCTTGCAAAAATCTATAATTATCTTTCCCGACAACGACGCCAAAATGTTGGGCATTTTAAATGTCTAAATAAATAGATAATTAAGGTGTTCAATATGAATTATCAAACCTAGGGAATTTTTGTTATTGTAAGATAATTGTGCACAGTCTATGCTAGATTATGAAAGCAAACACTAATCAAGTTACAGTAAGGTAAATTAACACTAAAAGAAACATAGTTAAAAAGATGAACACTAACACAAGTTGCTGACACAGCTGGAGTTATAATCTATTGTTGCAGATTGAAATCACACTTGCATAATTGAAATCTAATTTCCATGAGTAGAATTTGATGAGTGTATAAGAATCCTGGATTATCTAATCTATTCTAATTTTCTATATTACTCTTGCAGAAGGAAGTTTTGTGCTAATTTATGAAAGGAAGTCTACTTAATTGCAGAAAGGGAATTCACACTTCTATTTACTTTTGCTTGAAAACAAAGATTTAATCTAATGCAAAAAAAGAATTAACTTTCAAAGCAATTCTCCAACAGTATTCAACAATTGATTCTAACTCTCATGAGACACACTGATGCACATTAATAGAAAGGGACCGAACTTAACAACAAATGTATTGTAGAAATGCATGAATAGATAAATCACACAATTGTAATTAATCAAAGAATTTAATCTAAAATTCACAACAGACAGGAGTCTGTGAGGAAGGTGGGCCCTTTCCTTGTCACTGAATCCACTCGAAAAGACTACAGTAGGTTGGAGAAACTCAAATCACTTCTTTATTAAATTGCCAAAAATGTTCAGATACAAAATGCTTCACTTCAATCTCTATTCCATAGCTAATCTTCACCCCCCTAATGATTAAAAAATCTTTTTTATTTAAATATAGATACATTCATTTAAAATGGACTCAGAACATCCTTGAGAATTGGAGATTCTCAAGTTATTCGTATGATATAAAAGCTTTGCCATCTTCACAAAATATGGAAATGATCTTGATCAACAGCATGAGACAAAACGTGTAACAGCCTTGAGTATTTTTCTTTAGGATACAGATTTGAATGATATACTAGCTTCTAGGATCAGTGGGAATCTGTTGTAGCAGTTGTAACAACTTCCAAGAAAGGTGCGCAGTTTTTGTAGTCGTGTAACAACATGCAGAATCGGTGCACAACTGTAACAACTAGTGTAACAACAACGATATTTCTTCAAGACTTGATGTACCAACTTACCCCATTGGGGCCCACATGACTTTTGGCACTTCATCTACTAGGGTTATTGTTTTGGATGTATAAGCTTTTTTGTTTACTTCTTGATGCTAAAAATGCTTGGAGGCCTCATTGTAACGTGCTCAGACAAATGTACATAGCTGCCACATCTCTTATCAGAGATTAGTTACCATCATTCAAGAAATATTGTTTTCATTCTTCATTTTATAGTTTCAACATATTTTTTATTTAATAGAATTTAAGTTCCATTGTATCTCTATTATTGTTCTATGCATATCTTTGTTAATGTTATGGATCCATGTTTCATTTCATTCCACTCATAATCCATATCAACAAAATTTTCCCAAGACTTGGAAAGACCTACCAACTCAACATCCAATAACACC
The DNA here is from genome assembly GCA_900067695.1 of Picea abies. Lineage (NCBI taxonomy): Eukaryota > Viridiplantae > Streptophyta > Pinopsida > Pinales > Pinaceae > Picea > Picea abies. The sequence continues at coordinate 1,226 of CBVK0101417883.1, read as the reverse complement.
TATCCATCCCAAAACAAGACTGCATAGCCCTACTCCTCAATCCATGAGGCTGATAACACACTTATGGAACCCATAACACAGTTTCCACTCACAACACATCCCCTAACTCCATCCAAAATACCATTGCTCCAGATATATGTACTACCTGCCCGGTCCTCATACCAAACTCCTCGTACACATGAGTCGGAAAATGTGAAGCTTATGAACAAATCTTATGCCCCTGTCATGTTCTAGTGGATCCCATTGCATAAGAACCATGAAATCATCCAAGGGAATCATCCTGCTTACCCAAACCATGAACATCCAATGAAATTATACCCTAGTCCATCATCGAAGTCACCAAGCTCTCCATGTCTACGCACACACTGCAATTGAACCTATGTCCTCTCTCTAAATAATCTCGAGTTGCAGTTGGACACTTATTCTAGTCCGCTCTAGACCATCCCAACTCATCTCTACAAGTATCCTCATCCTTTTGGGTCAAATATCTCATACATTGTCGCACCTTGACAATGTGAAACTCTTCGTCCAAATGAAAACTTTATCTTGTCAACCTAGAATACACATGAAGTCATCTCATCCATGCCAAAACACCTAAGATGAACCATAACAAAACACCATGAAAATCCATTGGAATTCCATCCTGAAGGTTGGCAACCTGCCACACAACATATTGTTGTGATCCAACCTCTCCTCCAATCCACCAAAACTCCCAACCTACCACACCACTAAGCTGCAATAGTCCACAACTCCTCATATGAAAGGGTTGATCCATGTATCAAACCAGAGACCAACTATCGTGTTGCCACTTGCAACCGTCACTATATCTCCCTCTCAAATTTGTCTCCTATGACCTACTCGAAACAAGAACAAGAAAAACACTCTTCTAGTGTTGGATCCCAAAATGTCTCTCACTCTGATCCCCTTCTCTTCAGATCCCAATATCTAATATGATGTCAATTTTCACATGCAACTCCATGTGACCAATTTAAGATCTTAAAAGTGCTTCCTAGTGATTTAATAGTAAAACCCTAGCTATTGTCACTCAACAATTTTACACTAAAATTATTGACTGAAAACATATGCAACGAAAACACAAAAGATCAGAGATGAATCATCAACAGATATGAGCCACCATATTTCTATTTTGTAACCTTGTTAAAATCATATTATGAGGGAAAAACCATCCCTCCCAACCAATACAATATCACCAAATCTGAGGACAA